>PVIY010059116.1:0-12180 GCA_004026745.1 Myrmecophaga tridactyla | reverse complement strand
GAATTGCTGAGTGTATCTGTTGGGAATGTTTGTGTTTCTTGTAATTTTTTTTTAATTAATAAAAAATTTAAAAAAAGAACAAATAAGACCCCACAGTCAATCAGATCTGGATGCAATTTTACATATCCATAAAAAAAAATCCATAGATGTATATATCACAAACAATGAACTTTACTATATGCAAATTGATAAAAATCAAACATGGTTTCTGGAGCTCCTAGGATGGAACACAGGCTATGACAAATAAAATTAACCATATTACAAATGTATGACATAACCTAAAAGGAGTGGTGAATAAAGCAGCTGACCTAAATAACTTTGGATAACAGTAATTTGACTGGATACTAAAGGCTCAAGAAAAAGGAACTCTACATAAACTGTATTGTAGTAAACAAATTTCCTTTGCTCAGGGATAAGAGTTAGGAATTCTGAAAGTACTTCATATATATATACTAAGACTGAATAAATAAGTTCTTAATTATAGTTAATGAGGGGCAGGGTTCTCATTGTCAGTAAAAGAAGTTTCTTCTGCTATAACATGACGAATATGTTCTTAAAAATCATTATACTCTGCAAAATTCCACAATAAAAACTACAAGCCTTATGGGATAAAAGAAGTTAGGGGCACAACACCCAAGAAATTCACCAGTTACACATATAAAAGAAGATAATCTAATAAAAGCAATAGCATAGTTTTACATACTTTAAATGATTAATAAATGAATTACTGCTACAATTAATATTGTTTTACCTTTTAAATGACCTGAACTTTGCCTGTGAAAATGGGCAACAGAACGGCTGCAATTTATGAATCATTATGAAGTGGTTGAAGGAGGGTTGTCTAAATTGAAGGGGAAAGTGATAATTCCAGATGTGGATGGGTGTGGCTCGTTATTCTTGGCTTGGCAATTGGCCCCATCATCAGTTTTTTCACAGTCTCAAATGCTTTGGCATATTTTTTCTGACTTTGAAATGTAAGTCCTTTGAGGAAAGCACTTATAAAAGATAACTTTCATAAAAATTCAAATTTTGATCCCATAAATAGCGTTCTCTCTTAAATTAACTAATGTATCACAGTTGGAAATTATTTTGCCACTTCACAGCTGCACTTGGCTTTCTCAGCTTGACTCCAGCTTGCAGACAGCTGGAGGTTTTAGGAACTGTAGTGATGTTTGAAACTACTAAATCAGTAACTGCTAGGATTCAAAGGAACCACTTCTGCAGGTTTTGCCAATTCCTGTGTAAGGTCTTCCATATTTAGCACTTTCTCTTTATGAGAAAAGATGTCCCTGATCTTTTTAGTTTGGTCTTAAATTAATAGGCTCAACAATCTTTCCATTTCTTCTATTTCTATTGACTTCATAGCACTTGAGGTTGCTCTATCAATGTTTCTTTTATTTTCATAGTTTGCTCTGACAATCTGAAATATGGATCCCTTTATACCTTTTGCTCAAGAGATATACAATGTTCTCTTATTTCTTTCAAAAGATAACTTGTTGGATAAAACACATGATGAACCGAGATAGGTGTAGAAAGTTGAGGTGTATGCAAGCGTACATTATATGTATTCCTACATGGTTCAACTCAACTGGGTACAGTTTCCTCTGTTCACCTAGAATTTCTCAGGTTGAAATCACATGAAAGAAAATGTGAAATTTGCATCATGCTCAAATTGTCCCCTAACACATCAGTCATGTTGAAACAAATTTGTGTTTCAAAAAAAGCATTATCTCAGAATTGACTGTACCAATAAGCAAGGAAAAAGGCTAGAATGAACCCTGTGGTGCTAGCATAGAGTCAGAGATTTGATGGTATGGATATGGCATGATATGATATATGACAAGACAATATGCTAGTATGACCTCATGTTTATTTTAATATATATTTAGAGTTAGGTAGATAGATAGATATGCATGGATACATGGGTTAATATACATAATTTGTTTTCTACTTTTGTCCACTGATAGGGCCTGAAAACAGTGACATCCCAGTGGCAATGAGCACAGCCAGTGCCTAGATCTTGGTTTCTAAATACCATTCCCCAATGAAAGAAACCAGGGTTTCTTAGAGAATATACATTCTAAGGCTGGGATAGGAAAAACACAAGATGATCCCAGAGCATCACACATACCAGAAAAAAGAAAAGAAAATGACAAAACAAGATAAGACAAGACAAGGGGCATCTCAAAGGACCCAGGAAACAGTTTTCATAAGGCTGAAGGGATGGTAGAGATTGGAGAAAACTCCAAAAATGCTGAATCAAAGAAAGAAAAATATCAGGTAGGAAATTCCTGACCCAGAACAGCCTTTCCTCTTCCCTCTGCCTTGCTTGGCCCCACATTCTCTGGGAATTGCTCAGAGGCAGTGACCCAGATCCCTCCCATCTCCCACTGGGGATACAGATTATAATGCCTCTCACAGCATATAAAACCCCATGCCTATCCAGACACAGAGATACAAATCCACAGAGTCCCAGGGTAGAACATAAGCTGCTGAGGAGTGTTGCATAATAAATGCCCCCATCCCAATCAGGGAGCTCCAAAGTACATGAGACAGACATTCGCAAAACTGAAGGGAGTGATAGGTCATTCAACAATAATAGGAGGAGACTTCTATACACCACTCTCTATAGATAGAACAACCAGACAGAAGATTGGCAAGGAAATAAAGACAAGGAAATAAAGAAGTTAAGTAACTTGATAAATGAGTTAGACCTAACAGACATATATAGGACACTGCACCCCAAAGCACAAGGATATACATTTTTCTCTAGTGCTCATGGAACATTCTTCAGGATAGATCATATGCTGGGGTCTTTATGAATTTAAAACAGGTCTTTATGAATTTAAAAACACTGAAATTATTCAAAGTACTTTCTCTGATCACAATGGGGTGAAGCTGGATCTTAATAATCACCAAAAATGAGAAAATTCACAAATATATGGAGATTAAATAACACACTCTTAAACAACCAGTTGGTCAAAGAAGAAATCGTTACAGAAATCAGTAGCCATCTGGACATGAATGGAAATGAGAATATAGCTTATCAGAGCTTATGGGATGGGGCAAAGGTGGTGCTGAGAGGGAAATTTATCGCCCTAAATGCCTATTTTGAAAAACAAGAAAGAGCAAAAATTGAGGACTTAAAAGCATACCTGGAGGAACCCAAGAAAGAACAGCAAACTAACCCCAAAGCAAATAGAAGAAGAGAAATAACAAAGATTAAAGCAGAGATAGATGAAAGGGAGAGCAAAAGAACAATAGAAAGAATCAATAAAACCAAACGTTGGTTTTCTCAAAGAACCAATAAAATTGATGGGCCATTAGCAAGACTGAAAAAGAAAAAAAACAGGGTGGATGCAAATAAACAAAATCAGAAATGAGAAAGGGTGCATTACAATAGACCCTAAAGAAATAAAAGAAATAATAAAAGGATATTATGAACGACTATACACCAACAAACTAGACAACTTAGATAAAATGGACAAATTCCTGGAGACACATAAACAAGCTACACTGACTCAGGAAGAAAAAGAAGATCTCAACAAACCAATCTTAAGTAAAGAGATTCAATCAGTCATCAAAAATCTTCCCACAAAGAAAAGCCTTGGGCCAGATGACTTCACAGGGGAATTCTATCAAACATTCCAAAAAAGAACTAATGCCAATCCTGCTCAAACTTTTTAAAAAAATTGAGGGAAGAGGAACTCTACCTAACTCATTTTATGAAGCTAATATCATTTTAATAGCAAAACCAGGTAAAGATGCTATAAGAAAGGAAAACTACAGGTCAATCTCACTAAGGAACATAAACTCAAGAATTCTAAATAAAAAATTAGTAAATCAAACACAACAACACATTAAAAGAATTATACACCATGAGCAAGTGGGATTTATACCTTGCAGAAATGCAAGGATGGTTCAAGAGAAGAAAATCAATTAATGTAAAAAAGCACAGTAACAAATCGAAGGGAAAAAATCACATGATCATCTCAATTGATGCTGAAAAAGCATTTGACAAAATTCAGCATCCTTTTCTGATAAAAACACTCCAAAAGGTAGGAATCAAAGGCAATTACCTCAATATGATAAAGGGAATATATGAAAAACCAATAGCCAGCATCATACTCAATGGAGAGAGACTAGAAGATTTCCCCCTAAGATCAGGAACAAGACAAGGATGCCCATTGTCACCACTATTATTCAACATAGTGCTAGAAGTTCTAGCTAGAGCAATCAGGCAGGACAAAGAAATAAAGCACATCCAAATTGGAAAGAAAGAAGTAAAAGTCATTATTTGCAGATGATATGATAACATACTTGGAAGATCCTGAGAAATCCACAGCAAAGTTACTTGAGCTAATAAACAAATTCAGCAAGGTGGTGGGATACAAAATTAAAGTGCAAAAATCAGTAACATTTCTATACACAAGCAATGAGCTAGTTGAGGAGTTAGGTAAGGAAAAAATTCCATTCAAAATAGCAACTAAAAGAATCAAATACTTAGGAATGAACTTAACTAGGGACATGAAGGACTTATACACAGAAAACTACATAACATTGCTAAAAGAAATCAAAGGAGATCTAAATGGGTGGAAAGACATTCCCTGCTCATGGATAGAAAGGCTAAATATAGTTAAATTGTCAATTCTCCCCAAATTGATCTACAGATTCAACAGTACCAATCAGAATTCCAACAACCTAATTTGAAGATTTGGAAAAGCGAACTACCAAAATTCATCTGTAAGGGAAAGAGACCCTGAATAGCTAAAAGCATCCTAAAAAAGAAGAACGAAGTGGGAGGATTAACACCCCCTGACTTTAAAACCTATTATAAAACCACAGTGGTCAAAACAGCATGGTACTAGCACAAAGATAGGAGCATTGACCAATGGAATTAAATTGAGAGTGCAGAAATAGACCACCAAATCTATGGTCAACTGATTTTTGACAAGGCCCCCAAATCCTCTGAACTGGGACAAAATAGTCTCTTCAATAACTGGGCATGGAAGAACAATAGCCAAAAGAATGAAAGAGGACCCCTATCCTACACCCTACACAAAAACTAGTTCAAAGTGGATCAAACACCTAAATGTAAGAACTAGCACCATAAAGCTTCTAGAAGAAAATGTGGGGAAGCATTTTCAAGACCTAAGAGTAGGTAGTTTAGTTTAGTAATGTTTAGGTAGCTTCCTAAACTTTACACCCAAAGCACAAGCAACAAAAGAAAAAATAGATAAATGCGAACTCCTCAAAATCAAATGTTTCTGCACTTCAAAAGACTTTCTCAAAAAGGTGAAGAGGCAGCCAACTCAATGGGAGAAAATAAAAGAAATCACATATTGGACTAAGGTTTGATTTCCTGTATTTGCAAAGAAATCAAACAACTCAACAACAAAAGAACAAATAACCCAATTATAAAGATATGAATAGACATTTTTCTAAAGAGCGAATAAAGATGGCTCAGAAGCACATGAAGACATGTTCGTTTTCATTGGCTATAAGGAAAATGCAGATTAAGACTATAATGAGATACCTCCTAACACCTATAAGAATGGCTCCTATTAAACAAACAGGAAACTATAAATGTTGGAGAGGATGTGGAGAAACTGTGACACTTATGCATTGCTGGTGGAATTTATAATGGTGCAGCCACTGTGGAAGACTGTTTGGCAGTTCTTTAGGAAACTAAATATTGAGTTGCTCTATGACCCAGCAATAGCACTACTTGGAATATACCCAGAAGAGCTGAAATCAATGACACAAACAGACATTTGCACACTGATGTTCATAGCAGCATTATTCACAATTGCCAAAAAGATGAAAACAAACCAAATGCCCATCAACCGATGAGTGGATCAACAATATTGGGTGTATATATATGATGGAATATTATACAGCAATAAGACAAAATGACATCCTGAAGCACATGACAAGATGGATGAACCTTGAGGACATAATGCTGAGTGAAATTAGCCAGACACAAAAGGATAGATACAGTATGACTCCACTTTTTATGACCAGCATAAATGTATAATCAGAGGTTTATAATATAGAACATAGGGGACTTAGAGATACATAGAAGCTAGAGATGGATGAACCATTAGCTAATCAGGTTGATCTCCAGTGTAAGGGAGTAGATAGCAGTGAAAGTGTTTCTCTAGTGGGTTCATAAGTAATATTACTATAGTGAAGGTGAACAAGATTGAAAAGGGTTGTATAGACCTACATGTCCCACTAATTAACACTTGAAATATGAATAAGTTCTTCTAAGAATTACTTCAAAGATATGATTCTTGTACAAAGAGTGTTTAAGTCCAGAGTACAGGGGGGGGAAATGCTATTGCATGCTATGAAATATGTTCAAAAGGAAACCATTTATTGGTTTTCTTTTTCTTGGGAACGATGAAATTATGTAAAATTCAGAATACTGATGACTATGGACTTTGAGCTCTTTACATGATGCCCAATGAATTTTGGTGTCTGAACGCTGCACTGACTGAGTAGATTGGTGAATGATGGTGTATACTTAAGAATGAAGGTTGTGCTGCTACAAAAACAAAGTCGTGAGGCATGCAATGGTGTGAATGAACATGTGGGACATTTGGTGAGACAAAAATAAGCAAGAAACAAAAGAACAAGAATGATATGGTCACTTTTAGAAAATGCTTATAAGAAAACAGAGGCTTAGATTGTAAGCTTTTAGAGCAGAACCATTAAGTCTGGAGTGGTGATTATTATTTCTGGATTTTGAGAGGCTGTTTTATATACATAACCTGATACCTAGAGATAAGAATGAAATGAAACAGATTGGGGTTAAGGTAATTCAGAACATAGGGGTAAGAAAGACAGTGTCTATATTTTAGAACCACACAGACTCTGAGACCATTGAAAGAAAGATTTATTTGGTCTGTAACTGAAATTTTCTGTAGTGCATAATCTAATTCAACCTATCTGTATACCTCATTTGAACAACTGAAACACAGGAGCTCAGAGTAAGAAAGAGGTCCTTTAGTCCTGTGTAGATTATTGTAATGCCTGGATACATCCTAGAGTATATTAAACAGATAATCAAAAAGTATTGGCAAAGTCCCCTGAGGGATGGGAAAAAGGCTATGAAACTATTAAACCTGATACTGTGTCAAACTTTAGGGACACCCAAATCAATAGGCCATGCCCTTGATCATGAGGCTTACTCCGGTGAAACTTTATGTAGGTAGCAGAGAAGCTTAGACTACCCGCAGGCATGTCTAAGAGTTACTTCTGAAGGACCTCTTTTGTTACTCGATGTGGCCTCAGTCTCTCTAAGCCCAACCCTGCAAGTGAAATCATCGCCTTTCCCCCTACATGGGACATGACATCCAGGGGTGGAAGTCTCCCTGGCGACATGGAAGATGACTCCCAGGGATGAATCCAGACCTGGCACCACAGGATCAACAATTACATCCTGACCAAAAGGGGGAAAAGAAATAAATTAATAAAGTATCAGAGAGATACTTTATTAGTGGCAGAGAGAGTTCAACTAGAGTCGAGAGGCTACTCTGGAGGTTGCTCTTATGCAAGCTTCAGTTAGATCTTGCTACCTATCATAACCTGCCAACCCCCAACCAGGATCATTCCAGCCAATCCTAAAGAACACCTAGGGCAATATATAAGGTTCCACAAGGGTTCCATGCACTAGAGTAACTTTCCAGAAATGTACAACCTCCTAATGGGTCCCTGGTGCAGATAAGTCCGGAAACCTAGCCCAGCCTCTCCAGAACATCACTTAGTTCCATCTCCCTACCCCATATTAGTGGCAGATCCTTCCAATATGAAAAACTTAGAATTGTCATAGCCCAAACACCCCTAAAGAGCAGTATGGAAAAATCAAAGGTGATGGTGGAGTTATACAGAGAAGATAGGACTTAAATGAATATGAATGCAGAATCATTAAATTGATATCTCTTTTAGTTTGCAGTATTTAGAGCAGCTAGAAGTAAAAAACCTAACATTGTGAAATTGTAACCCATGTCAAACTCTGAAATATGTTCTACAACTAATTGTGGTGCTGTGCTTTGAAATTTATAGCTTTTTGTATATATGTTATTTTTCTCACACAAAAAAGGGAAAAAAAGTCGATTGTGATGATGAAAAAATATTTAAGCCCTCTCGCCTCCTATATTCTGGAGCAGCTAGAAGGAAAAATACGAGAGGATCATATGGACAAACTTGGGATCTATCCTATGATTATTTGTTGAAGAGTGTTTTGAAAACTATTGCTTTTTTATTTATTTGCTTTGTATATATGTTATACCCTACAATAAAAAAAAAGTGCCCCCAGGAAGAGCTTCCAATATGGAGGAATAGAGGGTGTGCAGCAGAACCCAGTTTGCCCCAAAACGGAGCAAGTAACCAGGCAGAAACTGAATCAATTGTTTTCAGGATCTGGAGACCAGGGGAGTTCAGTACAACATCCAGGGACGTGCAAGATGAAAAGACTGAGAAACCGTGGTCAGAAACTGGTAGTAATTCTGTCCGTGGCTACTGGTGCCATCCTCCACCCTCAAGGGAAGCAGCAGTGGGTGGCACAATCCTTGCCTGGTGGTGGTGGGGGGGCAGCCACAGACTGGGATGGCTGTGAGAGTCCTCTGCTCCAAGAACAGAGGGGGATACAGCCTAAAACTGGAACCAAACATTGGCTGCCAAAGTGAGAGAATGGGATCCCATAGTTTCAGCCTGTCCAATCAAACACAGCCAGATGCCACTGTTGGAACAGCATAAGCAGTGCAACTGACAAAGAGACAGAATAGCTTGCCTTCAAGGGCTGAAAGGAAAGAGGTAGCCAAAGACTGCCATCTGCTGGGTAGGCCAGAAAGTGCAGCATGGTGACATGAAAGGAAAACAGAGAGGTCTCTTTGGAGTCTTTCAAACCCTCTCCCAAGGCACTTTAGATCTGGTCTGTGCCCCTAGCATGGATGCCTGGCCCTATTTGGGCTCAGCAATACTGACAAAGAAGCTGTCAAAGAAGAGCATTGAATAAACCCAATCAACAACAAAATCCTAGACAAAAGAGAGAAACCAACCTTCAGAATAAACCCATCAAAAATAATCAGATGCCCAGATATCAACAGCAACAATAACAAAATCACAAGGCAGACTAAAACACGGGAAGATATGTCACAGTCAAAGAAATGAATTAAAATGGAGGAGATACAAAATTTGGTACAACTAATCAAAGATGCTCAAACAAATCTCCTAATTCTCAATTCCAGGAGATGGGTAAAGAGATAAAAATATTAAAAAGACACTGAGTAAGCATAAGAGCAATTTGAAAGCATACAAAGAAAAAAATCACATATTTTATGAAAATGAAAAACACAATAGATGACATTAAAAACACACTAAAGGCACACAATAGAAGATTTGAAGAGTCATAAGAAAGGATCAGTGAAGTAGAAGACAATGCATCTGAATTTGAACAAACAGAATAACAGATGGAGAAAAGAATGGAAAAATTTGAGCAGGGTCTCAGGGAAATGCTTGACAACATGAAGCACATAAGCATGCATCATGGTGTCTCAGAAGGAGAAGCAAAGGGAAAAGGGCCAGAAAGAATATCTGAGGAAATAATTGCATAACATTTCCCAACCCTTATAAAAGACATATATGCAAATCTGAGAAGTCCAACATTCTCCAAACAGAACCAGTCTGAATAGACCCACTCAAAGACTCATACTAATCAGACTGTTAAATGCCAATGAGAAAAAGAGAAATCTGAAAACAGCAAGAGAAAAGTGATTCACTACATACAAGGGAAGCCAAATAAGACTAAGAGTTGATTTCTCTTAAAAAATCATGGAAGCAAGAAGGCAGTGGTATGACATATTTAATATACTGAAAGAAAAAAAATGCCAACCAAGAATTCTTTGTCCATCGAAGCTGTCCTTCAAAAATGAGGGAGACATGACTGTGTGATTGTGAAAACCTTGTGTCTGATGCTCCTTTTATCTAGGGTATGGACAGATGAGTAAAAATATGGATAAAAATAAACAAATAATAGGGGGAACTAGGGTTAAAATACATTGGGTAAATAGAAGAACTAGTGGTCAGTGAGAGGGAGGGGTAAGGGGTATGTTTATGTAT
Source organism: Myrmecophaga tridactyla (assembly GCA_004026745.1). Taxonomy (NCBI): domain Eukaryota; kingdom Metazoa; phylum Chordata; class Mammalia; order Pilosa; family Myrmecophagidae; genus Myrmecophaga; species Myrmecophaga tridactyla. The sequence continues at coordinate 2,055 of PVIY010059116.1, read as the reverse complement.
GAGTTTTTTCTTTTTCCTTTCTTTTTCTGGAGTGATACAAATGTTCAAAAAAATGATCATGGTGATGAATACACAACTATATGGTGATATTGTGAGCCATTGATTGTACACCATGTATGGGATGTTTGTATTTTAAGAATGTTTGTATGTTGTTTTATCAATAAAAAATTCTTTTTTTAATGAGGAAAAGTTTAAAATATTCACAGATAGAAGCTGAGAGAGTTCATTAACAAGAGACCGGCCCTACAAAATATACTGAAAGTAGCTCTGCTGGCTGAAAAGAAAAGACAGGAGAGAGAGGCTTGAAGGAGAATATAGAAATGAAGATTATCAGTAAGAATAACTAAAAGGATAAAAAGAAAGGAAAAGATAGATGTGGTCATAAAAGCCAAAGAGTTAAATGGTTGAAGTAAGTACTGCCTTTACTGTAACAACATTGAAAGTTAATGGCTGAAACTCCCCAATCAAAACATACAGATCGGCAGAATGGATTTTTTAAAAATCCATCTATATGCTATTTAAAAGGGACTCATTTTAGATCCAAAGATGCAAACAGATTGAAAGTGAATGACTGGAAACAGATATTCCATTGAAGTAGTAAAAAACAACAACAACAACAAAAGCTGGGGTAACCATACTGATAAAAGAGAAAATAGACTTTAAATAAGTAATGTTATGGGACAAATAAGGACATGATATATTAACAAAAGGGGTAATTCACGAAGAATAAATAACAATCATAAATATCTCACAGCTACCCAAAGTACATGAGACAAACGCTGGCTGATCTGGAAGGAGTGATAGACATCTCTACAGTAATCATGGGAAACTTCAATACAGCACTCTCTTCAATAGATAGAAAATCTAAACAAAGAATTAATAAGGAAAGAAAGAACTAAAATAATAGGATAAATGAAGAAGACATAGTGATATATAGAGAGAACATTGCACCCCCAAACAGGATATACATTATTTTCAAGTGCACATGGAATATTCTTCAAGATAGACAACATGCTAGAGCACAAAATAGGTCTTAATAAATTTAAAGAGATTTAATCAGAGAAATGCTTTGATTGAAACTAGAAATCAATAACAATTGGAGAACTGGAAAATTCACAAAAATATGGAGTTTAACAACACACTTTTAAACAATTGGTGGGTAAAAGAAGTAATTGAAAGAGAAATCAGTAAATATCTCAAGATAAATTAAAAAAAAAGAACAAAATATATAAAAACTTCTGGGATTCAGCAAAGCACTGCTAAGAAGGAAATTTATAGCCCTAAATACCTACAAAAAAAGGAAGAAAGAGCTAAATCAAAGCCCGAACTGAACACCAGTAGAAACTAGAGAAAGAACAGGAAACTAATCCCAAAGCAAGCAGAAGGAAAGGAATAACAAGGATTGGAGTAGAAACAAATGAAATTAACAACAACAATAAAAAAACACAAAAGAATCAATAAAAACAGAAGTTGGTTTTTTGAGAAGATCAATAAAATTGAGAAACCCTTAGCTAGACTAACAAAGAAGATACAAATAAATAAAATCAGAAATGAGAGAAGTGTCATGGCCACTGACACCATAGAAATACAAAAGATGATAAAAGGATACTATGAACAGTTGTATTCAAAAACAGTAGACAGCATAGATGAAATAGATAAATTCTTAGAGACACAGAAACTACCTACACTGACTCGAGAAGAAATAGAAGACCTAAAAACACCAATCTCAAATAAAGAGATTGGATCAGTCATCAAAAACCTCCCAACACAGAAATGCCCAGGACCAGATCGCCTACACAGATGAATTCTACCAAGCATTCCAAGAATTAATATCATTCCTGCTCAAACTCTTCCAAAGAATTGAAGAGGCAAACACTGCCTAACTCATTCTTTGAAGCCAACAACACCCTAATACCAAAGCCTGATAAAGATACGACAAGAGGAGAAGGAGCTAAGATGGCAGCTTAGTGAGGTGTGGGATTTAGCTCATCCTCCAGAGCAGCTAGTAAATAGTCAGGAACAGTACAGAACAGCTGCTGGGGGGACATCAGTGAC
>PVIY010059115.1:0-12176 GCA_004026745.1 Myrmecophaga tridactyla | reverse complement strand
ATTGAACAACTCCCAGACATCCAGAAACAATGCCTTAAAAGTCATTGTTTTAAGTCCTGGAGAAAAGGAGGTTGGAAGAATAACTTTAAAGCTGAATCCATTGATGAATCCACTTACAATTATTAGGCAAAGAATAAAAGATTCTACTGGTCACACAGGATTCACCATCTCTAGCATTGCATGTCTTCTCCTGGTGATGACATATCCCACTGACATAGGCAGTACATTGTCTGCACTGGAGAGCTGAAGCTTCAGGAAGAAAGACTGCATTGAGGGGTGAAGGGAAATATCTCTGTCACTACAAAGGAAAAGAGAGATCATTCTTTCTGCCTGAGAACTCTAATGTACAAAGGTCTGCCCTTGGAGATTTGTTCCAGTAGCAGAACATCTTAGACCACAAACTGAGTAAGAGGAAATATGAAGATAACCTAATTCTTTTCTGCCTGTGATGAATGCATCAGTCAAGGAAATCAACATGCTCTCCAAAGGCCTACACTTCCAATGGTTTTCTTCCTGTATTTTCTTGCCAGTCATAAGGATTACATATAAAAGGAGTACACAGGACATTTCCAGGAGTATCATGCAAGAAGTCCAGCAATGCCATGTATATGTATGAAACTGGACCTTATACCTCATATTCAGAGCTCAGAGAACCCCCAGGAATGAAGAAAAAGGCTGGTCTTGCTTAAATAAATCCTAGTAAAAAGCATAGGCTAACAAGTTAAATATCCTCAAAACATCACCCAAGAATTTACCAGTTTCCATGATGAGCAGAAAGAGGCCCAGCTGCAATAGGTTTTCTGTTCTGCTTTGGTAGATTGTTGAACAATTTCTATTAGAGGCCAGGTAGCACTGGAACTGCTGATGTTGGGAAATACCTGCTGTAACTAACGTCCCAGCCAATTTATTATGCAAAAAGCAAAGAATATATACCAATAGGGATTGGAAAGGCAGGCTACAGATGCAAATTGAAATCATATTCCCCATCAAATCATTCCAGAGCCTTCCTCCATGAACCATCCCTCTTCCCTGCCCATGCCCATTTTTCACTGCACCAGGCTGCCCCAACTATAGGTGATCTAAGGGGTAAACTCTCCATCAGCAATTGTTTGTGGAGAACACACTAAGTGCCTACTTGGCTGATGCCTGTTAGTCTTAGGCTGTATTAGAGTTTTGCAAGAAATATTCCCCACCCTTAGGCCACTCTTTTCCTAACCATAACAGGGCAAGGGGTATAAAGGAAAATGATCATGTAGAAAACAATGATATGCCACATAAGGCAACCTTGGAACACTAGGAAGTCCAGAAAAACTGAGAAGAGGCAAGAGGGGCATTCTGAGTGCAGGGTGGTGGAGATGAGCTGAACATTGAAGATTGTCAAGTGTGAAGAAACTAAACAGTGTTTCATGAGTATCAGACTTCTCTGGAGACAAAGCTTGCTGAAGAATACAACAGCCTGACCCAAGATGAGCCTTGTAGCACATAGCATCTGCCCCCTTCATTAAGTGAAGTTGACTGCTAATATCCATGGCTCACTAGGATCAGACTTTTCTTTCTACTTGTAGAAACTCTGAGATTCACTGGGGTTTTGAGTTCATGTCTCTATCCAAACCCATTCTCATTCTGTAAAGACCTTAAAGACTGAGTGACTGCAAGAGTAGCCAGGAGCCACGAAAGAGAATTTACACATCAGTGCTGCCCCAGTGACTCTGGGATATGATGCTAGCCTACAAGTTTCTCATTCAGCTCTCTGAAGCCTCAGCCAAAACCCAGAAATATTTTCTCTGACCTTCCAAGAACAAGGTGATATCTGTACTGTTCATCCATCTGAAAAGAACTAGACAGCCTGACCAGCTACCTCCACTCCTGTTGCTCTCCTAACATTCCTTTCTCGACTCCGGAATAATTTCTCTAGAAGTTTAATGCTTCACGTGCTCCAGATGCTCTCTGGAGTTTTCTTCAGTTTCTCTTTACAGCCTAAAGTGTTAACTTTTATATATCTGGGTATCTAGTATGAGAGAAGTGAGACTAGAAGCAGTTCTCAGATAATTGCTTCTCAGAGCAGCCAAAACTCCAAATGGAAAAGAAGCACATTTCTAGTTAACCATGGCCCAAGCACAGACCTGTCGGTGAACCAGGGACGCAGCTCATGCTTTCATCAAGGTCTCTTTGCCTTCCAAGGTCGTGGAGTATGAGAAAGAGCCTCGAGCATCCCATGTCTACTGAGGTAACAAGCACAGCACAAGGACTTTCTACTCACGCTGATAACCTGGTCACATTTGAGGACATCCATTCACAGAGCATAGAAGAAGAGGATGAAACTGAGACTCAAAATCATAAAGATTTAAGTTTAAATCTTTGCCCCTCCATCATTAGTGTGTTCGTCTAAGGGTGATCTTAATTTTGAAATTGCTTTAATTGATAACATTCTTTTGTGATTCAAAAAAGACTATAGATGTGTTGTCAAAATGGAGAATTCTCAAATAAGCAGAAATAAATATCATTAATTTCCTAATCCTACCATTTACAGAATACTACTGCAAATATCTTAGATAAATGGATAGATTGATATAAATTTTAATTGGATTAAGTAAAGGAGATCATCTGTGCATGTTCTTTTGTAAATTACATTTTTCAATTAAAAGGGCACCTCTTTCCACGTTAATGAATTTTCATTTTATTCAACCCAGTGTTAAAGTTCTTCAATTATTCAAAATCATCCTTAGATCTAGTTTATCCAAACCATGAACCCACAATTGCAGTCATGAATATTGTAATTTCCTTTTAGTATCTTTTCTTCTAGCAAATTCTTCTAGCAAAATGACACTGCCATTTTGAGAAAACAAGTCTAATAATCTAGACAGAACTACTTTCTAGAATGTTTGCATGGTTACCCATGTTGTTCTTTCCTTCAATCTTCCAATCAATTTTTTTTAAACCAGAAGTTACATCTAAAAACTTGGTGGTGGATGCACAGGTGGTTCAATGGTAGAATGCTCGCCTTCCATGTGGGAGACCCAGGTTCGATTCCCAGACCATGCACCTAAAAAAAAAACTTGGTGTTGTCAAGTTAAATATTTTGTCTAAAATAGGGGAGGTGCAAGGGTAGTTCAGTGGTAGAATTCTCACCTGCAATGCAGGGGACAGGGGTTTGTTTCCCAGCCCATGCACTTCACAAAGACAAACTAATTAACAAATGAAAAAAAACCAAGCAAGCAAAAATCCAACAAATGGTGCTGCAATAATGGGATACTCACATGAAAAATATGAAATATGACACCACCATACAACGTATTAAAAAATTGTCTAAAATAGGTGATATTAATTTTATATCAGAAAACAGAGACCTAACATCAGGATTCATCACCATTTTTGCTGCTAAGATTGAATACAGGAGTGGGTAATCTTAGCTTGAATTTTTTGATGAAGAAAGAGCTGTGTATTGCACCATAGAAATGGGACTTTTTTTCATTAACCATATCTGTCACCATTTCTTGAGTCAATTTCCTGAACAGTTCGGGAATTAATTACTATCTTTCCTTCATTCTTTCATTCTTCCTTCCTTCTTTTCTTTTTATTTAAATACGAGTATTATGAAGGAAACAATAAAATATAACTTTTGGGGTTCTTATAATATGTACTTTATTTCCTTTCAGTTTTAAATTTGAACGTATTATATTAAAAATGTTTGGGAGAATAATTTGAAGACAGTATAAAATCAATCTTTCTCAAAGAAGGGAGATATGTATTCTCTTTTTCATTTCACCTCTAGAAGCAGGGAAAAATTTAAGAGCCAATAAAAAATATTCTTATATTCCCACATTTGGAGTACATTTTACATATCTAATGACTGCTAACACTGGTATAGTCTCAGATGAAACACCTAGTTTCTTGTCTCTGACTGCTTATTTGCAAACTCTTGGTATCACTAATACTGAATTTCACATTCCACTTGCATTTAATTATCAGAATATAATTCAACATTATTTTTCAATCTTCAGCCAGAATATTGTAGAAAAGCAATCAAAATATAGTTTGATTTATTGTAGTAAATGACTCCTATCAACATTATTTCAAATCAGTATATCTAGTAGCCATGTCTCATTCCAGAAAGTTTGACATGATTATTTATTTACAGCCTGAAGAGTTGACTTTTATTTATCTGAGTATCTAGTGCAAACAAGAAAACCATACCCCTCCTCCCCCCAAAAAGACAACTATATAGCAATTTTTATTTTATTTAACTTATTGGTTTACTTTTCAGATACATATTCTCTTTTTTGCTTTATCTATTAATTATAAAACTATTATAGAGAGTTGAATGGACAGAATAGCAGAAAAGTTCCCTTGTTCCCATGACACACATTCAGCAACAGCCAATCATTATATTACTGTATCACCTTTCTCCGCCTTACAACCAAAGTAAATTTTTTTTTATTTTGTGTTTTTTTTTCTAGGATGGTAGAATAAAAGTAAGGAATTTATTAGCTTTTTTTAAAATTTTCCGTAAGTTCAAAGCCAATGTTTAAGTGTTGCTATTACAAGTGGTGAAGGATTAAGAGAGAAGAAAGTTGATAGATGATTACTAATTATTTTTGTTTCCACATTAAATATTTCAAAGTATTTCTGCATTTTCTTTTTTCTGAGCTTACTCCTGATCTCTAGATATTAAATGCTGTTACTATCAAAGCCCATAGGTCAAAAGATAACTGAGGAATTTAGAATTAACAAATTATTATTATAACTTAACCATTATATAGATACGATTTCTTTCTATATTGTAAAATAGACAGAATTTAATATCTGAAATTCAACTAGTCTCATCCTTGTGAATATTCCCTATAGTAATAGTCATTCTAGCCTAGTCCAACCCTGTTTACAAATACTATTACAATGGTTATTTTGCCTAGTCTTAGCTTTGTGCATGCTTACTATTATAATGGTAAGAACTACATCACCCCCTTGTTTAAATCCATAAAAACCCTGAACTCCTTATAGTTGGGGAGACAGACTTTTGTACTCATAGGCCATCTGATCTCCTGCTTTGTGTGTAGTAATAAACTCATTCTCTCTTTGAAACCCTAGTGTCATAGATGGTCTTTTGTACATATCAGGCCAAGAGCCCCATATTTGTACGGTATAAAATATGTGTGCTATTTGAAACTGAAAAGTAATACTAAAACCTCCATCATCATAAGACTCAGAGATAAATGGTTATATATTCATATATTTATTTAAAATAATGCAATTTTCTATATCCTAATTCAGAACCAGAATTTGTCGGTTTTAATTCCACCTTTCTATGTCCATATTTTTTCATGTGATATAATAAAGAATCGATGCTCAAATTTCCAAAATTATCCAAATTTTTCCTTTGTACTAGCTGCCCAAATCAACCCATGATCCAATACAGTACTAGCCATTGTATGCAGTCATTACATGCCTTAACTCTCTGTGATTTTAAATCCTGTCTAATCCATGAGGCTTCTTTGTGAGACTAGGCCTATTGTCCCATAGGAAAACTGATTTCATGGAACTGTTTGGAAAATAACTAGTGCTATCTTTTCTCCTCTTCCTCTGAAAACTCCTTTTTCCTAACGGGAATTTAGTGCAAATCCTTTTTAGTTTCAAATGAAATATTCTTGCCTATCATATAACACAAGCTATCATTTCCTTGTTATTCCTCATTAAAAGAGAAATAATGTCAGATAAACCATTATTCATAAAGCTAAAAGGGAACACAGGATTATTGTATTGGTATTCTGAAACCATGTAATTAGGAAATAATCTGTGTAGTAGTATTTCTGTGCTATAGAAATGTCATGTTCTCTGTCAAAGCAAAGCACCCATAGAAGTTTGGACAGAGCTAAGAAGGAAGAGCCACAGAGAAGCAAGCAAGAACCCACAGAACATCAGAGGAGGCCAGCGGAACTAGATGCTCAAAGTATGAAATCTGGGGGAGGACACGCAGATGCCAGTCATGTGCTTTTCCATGTCACAGAGATATCTATATGCCTTCAGCGTTCAGGTATCATACTGCTGATAACTTAATTGTGGCATTTTCACGACCTAGGAACTATATATTGCAAGTTAATAACTTTCCATTTTTAAGAGCTAACCCTTTTCTGGTATACTGCAATCTGGCAGCTTTAGCAGACTGAAACTTGGTCTGGTCTTAATAACAAATAAAAACTTTCCCAGAGGCAGAATTTACTGAATTATAAGTTATATATAAAAATATGCACAGATCTTAAGCGTTCAAACATTGTATGCGTAAACAAGATTGTCTAGATGTCAATTGTTCCAAAAGATAATCAATAAATTCAACATACTTGAATCAAAATCCTGCATCATTTCTGTAGAAAATGAAACTTATATGAAACTGACATTTACATGGAAATGTAAAGGACTTAGAACAACGAAAAAGTTTTAAAAATTAAGAAAATATGTTAAGGTTTACATCAATGGAACATAAGAAAAAACAAAGGTAGCTACACATACCCATGGAAGATTGATTTTTGAGAAAAATTTAGATAGTTGGACAGACACTCAATATAATCTTTTAGCTGGAAAATGCTCAGTATAGATTTTGGTAGCTAGAAAATGTTTATTATAATATCTTCACTCAAATAGCTTTGATTCAAAGCCCTTGATGAAACTGCCTGCGGTTTATTCTTTGTTCTGAGTTACATTAATCAGACCCTCTCAGTTTTACTTGCAGGAATGAGATAACATCCTAATCAGAATGGAATGGTGCCAGAAACATATGGCTGAGTAAGTCAGCACCCCCCAAACTTAAAGGATGAAAGATCTAAAGAAGCCAGGATAGTCTGCAAAGAAAAAAGGACCAAATCTATGTTTAGGATCTGTTGGAACTTCACTGTGGTAAAAGACAACAGCTGATAAATCCCTGTAGCTGGAAAAACAGAACATGCTGACCAAACAAGAATGAAGTAGGTACTTTCTTATTTTGATGCAATTTATGAAGATTGCAGTTGTGTAGGGAACCATTTGAATCTGAGGAGCTCCTATGCTAATGTTCTGTCTTTCTGATTTCTGTTGATTTTGTCCAACTATGGTAAACTCTCAAAATGTGCCAGTTACATCTCCCATGGGACGTATTCTTGATGATTGATATAAATTTGGAAAGCACTACTTAAAGAAGGAATTGTTAGTACATTATTATGGCTCTGTTTGTCCACAATATAAATTAGGCAAAGGGGTGGAGTAGCCAGAGAGTGGGTGACTCCTAATCTCCAAGTGATTATCCAGTTAGAGTTGTATTGTAAGAAAAATAAGAGATTAGAAGAAGTGTGCTATATTCTACTGTTTGTGGGATTGTGTAAAGAAAAAGACATTGTAAAGATATTTAATTTACTGTACCTTGCGGATTCAGAGGGAGCTGTATGGGAGGAGCCTGTCGCAAAGAGAAGGTCCTACGAAGGAAGACTTAAAACATTGCAAGGTATTTAAGAAGCCCCTAGACGAGGTCTGAGGGGAAAAGAGACATATATCAAAAGCTTTGCATGAAATCCTCACATGTGAGAAGGGTCTATTAGATGAACTTCTTCCTTCCTCATTCCCTCTACCTCTACCACATGTTGGTGCAGAGGCAGTACCATACTCACTGACTGTAACATCTGTGGGCGGAACAACACCTCCTGATACAAGTCTGGCAACCATGCTGTCTCCACTCCTTCTGCCATCGGTGACCTGACCTAGCTCCTTTGTGGTCCTCTAGCACCCATTATGATCCTACTGGAAGAATGACCTTCCCAAATCATACCCATAGTGATATGTAATTTGGACAGGGTGTGGCCGCTTCTGGGGCAGGGCAATTTCCAGTGTGTTAGGTCCACTTAAGAGTTGTTGAGAAAGGACATTCTCATGGAACTATGTTGGTCCACATGCCATTTTTTGACATCTGACTTGTAAACTGGAATGACAGCATGCAGAGTTTCAGGGCTGATCCAGACCAAATGAAAGACTATTTGTGTGCGTTTTTGCTACACACTCCAATAATTAGACTTATATTCAGTCATTGATGGATGTGTTAAGCTCAGAAGACAGGCAGATAGTGTTAGATAAAACAAACCAAGAAGCTAAATGCTAAAAGAGGTGTCTCCAAAAGAGTCTGTATATGCAGTCCTGAGTGAGTCTGTCCCTGAAATGGATCCCTAGGGAATGGGTTCATGTAGAGTACTATAAGACATGCATTTTAGCTGGCCTTAAGAAGGGGCCCCCAAACAAAAATCTCTGGACAAAATACAGGAGGTGCAGCAACAATCTAATAAGAATCCTTCTGCTTTCTTAGGAAGAATCTTGGAAGCATACCATAGGTATTCTGATGTAGATGCAGAAAATCTGAAGAACACTATTATTCTAGTGAGTAATTTAAATGGCATTTTTTAGTCAGAGTGCTCTAGACATTCAACATAATTTACAGAAACTAGAGGGTAGGCTTGGACTGTCCATGGCAATGATCATAGATGTTGTTTTCAAGGTATTCAATAATCATTAACAGGCTCAGCAGAATCAACACATGAAACAACAAATTGCCCTTCTGGCAACTGTTCTCAGTGGGAACCAGGCACAAGGAGGGCATAGCAAAGGAAACAGGAAGGAGAAACAGTAAAGAACAGTGTGCTTACTGTCGGGAAAGGGGCATTGGAAGAAAAACTGCCCCAAACTAGCAAATAGAAGGAAGAGAAGAATGAAAGGACATTAATGGCCCATGAATGTGAACTGGAAGACTCTATTTGGGGTGCTTAAGTGCATTGGCAGCATTTTCTTCTGCCATACCTGTTTCCCACAAGGAACATCCAGTGAAGATACAGGTGGGAAGCATATTAGTAGATTTTCTTATTGATACAGGAGGAACTTATTTTGTGTTAAACCAGCAACTGGCCACTGAGACAAATGAGAAAACAATAATAATTGGAGTAAATGGCCAAAATTCACCTAGAGGTGCTGCCACAGCCTTTAGATTATACAATTGGCAAAGTGTATTTGCCATATCAATTTCTGCATGTGCCTGAATGCCCTATATCCAAGCTGGGAAGAGATTTGCTAACTAAACTAAACGCCCGGGTTGTGTTTTCAAAAGAAGAAATAAAGAACTGAGTGCCTCCAGACAAAGGACTGCATCTGCAGACTGCCCTTTTACGAGCCAAAGAATCTGAAAGGTAACCTGTACTGGCTGACATGATAGAGCATGTCATCTCTGAGGTATGGTCACCTGGCACCTGGCAAGAGCTATAGCAGCACATCCAGTAAGGATGGTGGTAAAAGCTGGGACAAGTTAACCCAAGGTATGTCAATATCCTTTGTCCCTGCAGGTAAGGAGAGGCATTAACCAAGCCTTTAATAGAAAGTAGCCTCAATAGAAACTTTAAAAGAAAATAGCCTCACTCAGCCTTACCAGCCTCCATATAACATGCCGATAGTCCCAGTCTTGATACCTGGCACTAATGGTGAATGTAAATTTGTCCAAGATGTAAGATCTGTAAACAAAATTATGAAAGACATTTATCCAGTTGTGTCTAATTCTTATACTCTATTAACATCTCTGGCTGTGAATTTCAAGTGATTCTCTGTATTAGATTTAAAGAATGCCTTCTTTTGCACACCTATGGCTTTTTTTAAAATGCATGCACAGTCACCAGGAATCGAACCCGGGTCTCCGGCATGGCAGTTGAGAATTCTGCCACTGAGCCACTGTCGCAGTGCCCCACATCTGTGGCTTTTGAATCACAAGTAATATTTGCCTTTAAATGGGAAGACCCAGTCACTAAAGCTAGAGATCAGCTTACATAGACTGTTTTACCAGAAGATTTTAAGGATTCTCCCACACTCTTTGGAAAATTCTTAGCAAAAAGTTCACATCATCTACAACTGGATCAGGGTACCCTTTTTGCAATATTGTAAAATATAATATATATATACAAAAAAAAGAAAGAAAAAGCAATAATTTTCAAAGTACAATTCAGCAAATAGTTTCAGAGCAGATTTCAGAGTTTGTTATGGGTTACCATTCCACTATTTCAGCTTTTTCCTCCTAGCTGCTCCAAAACACTGGAAGCTAGAGGAAATATCAATATAGTGATTGGGCAGTTATATTCATTTGTCAAATCCCATTTCCTCTGTTATAACTCCTCTTTCTCCTTTGATTCTTCTCCCAGTCTATAGGGATCTTTTGGTCATGCCCACTCTGATTTTTTTTATATTGAGGGAGGTGTTGACACTACTAAATAGGAGGATGCAATTAGTTGATAATCTTGGAGAGACTGGTCCCTCTAGGGTTCAGGATTTATCTGGCCTAGGAACCCTCTGGAAATTATAAGTTCCAGGAAAGCAAACTTAGTGCTTGAAACTTTTATAGAGTATCAGTCAAGCCCTAGGCGTTCTTAAGAGTTAACAGGAGTAATGTTGGTTGGGGGTTAGCAAACCATGGCAATTAGCATTAACTGAAGCTTGCATAAAAGTAACCTCCAGAATAGACTCTTGACTGTATTTAATTTCTCTTAGCCACTGATGCCTTGTTTTGTTATACTTCTTTTCCCCCTTTTGGTCAGGAAGGCATTGTCAATCCCACGGTACCAGGGTCAGCCTCATTGCCGGTAGTCATGCCCCCAGGAAACTTTCCCCTGTTAATGTCATGTCCCATGTAGGGGGGAAGGTGATGATTTTCCTTGCAAAATTAGACTTGGAGACCTGGGGGCCACATCTGAGCCACAAAAGAAGTTTCCTGGGAGCAACTCTTAGGCTTTGTTATGGATAGTCTTAGGTTCTCCACTACAGAAATGTTTCATAAAGGGAAGCCTCAAAATCAAGGGCTTGGGAGTCCCTAGTAGTTAAAAGGGTACCCAGGGTTTCCATATGAAAGTTTAATAGTTCCGGGTTTTTTTGACAGTCAAAGGACTCCACCAATGCTTTTAAAATTATCAGTCCAGCATAATCTAAAATGTTTCTGAGTATTGCGTTAAGCTATACAGAATTATAAGGTCTGTTCTGGTTCTGGACTCCTGGAAGTTGAGCTGTTTGAATGAGCTGTTCAGACAGGTTAATTTAGATTGTGTGTTAGAGAAAACTTATGTTCTAGATATAATAAACCTCTCTGCCTTTGGTCTTATGCAGTAGGTGAAGATCTAGAATACATACACTATCATCTTTTACCCTGTATTCTGAATTACCTTAATCCCAGTCAGATTGGCTTCATTTTTATCTCTAATTGAGGCCTCTTTTTCAGTTACTTTAAATGTTATTATATATAGCTATGCTAACTTTTGGGGCTGCACCACTCCATTTCTGGGTCTTAGGTGTCACAAAGTTACCCAAAGTTCCAATTGATGCATATATAGTTCACTGTTTCAAAACCTGCAAATACACTTACAAATTCAGACTAAGTACTTTCTGAAAGAGACCTTAGGATACTTGTTTTTTGCTCCTGGTTTATTTTGCACAACACATTGTTCCCAATGTTTATTCAGGCTGTTGCATGCCTTGCAACATCTTTCCTTTTTGTAGCTGCACCATATTCCATCATATAAATATAGGACAATTTGCCAATTCTGATTTTCAATCTTTGTACCCTTCAGTTCCCTCCATCTATTGGGCATCATGGATAATGTTCAAAAATAAACAAACCATGACTTGCAGGACCCTCACTTAGTTGTACAATCAGCAGCACCCTCAATTGTCTCTGTGGGCCAGTTTTCACGGGTCCATAGAGATAGAGAAACAACAAGCAGAACCTCACCAAATATCAAATAAAACTACCCCTTATCACTTGTCCAAAGGGGATGTATAGTGCCATATACCCCACTGAATAAATCCACAATTAGAAACAAGTTCTCACATGAATTATTTCAAAGGTTTGATATTGGACAATAGTAGAGTCAAAAGTAGAGGGGTATGGAGGAAATCTAAAATTGTAGATGATATTTGGATAGCCAGTGAGACTCTGGAATATTCAGATGTAAATACTATTAAGACTCTGAACCTTCTAAACTTTAGGGAATATAAAGTGTCTCAGAAAAAGGGTCAAATCACTAAGCCCTGTGTCAAGTATGTAGGATGTCTGCTCTCCCAAGGCCAGAGGGCTGTCATACATGAAAGGCACCAAGCCATGATGAATATATCAATCCCTAAGACAAAGAGGCAACTATAGGCATTTC
>PVIY010059114.1:0-12182 GCA_004026745.1 Myrmecophaga tridactyla | reverse complement strand
CTCTTTTTATCCCAATTTGTGATTTCAGAGGTGCTCTTGCATTACTGTGGTATTTACCACAGGGCGTCCTTGACCAGCAGGCTGGCGGCCACCCTGTGTGGCACTGAAGGCACTGGCACTGTGCACCGTAGGTCTGTCCCTCTTCTGCAATTACTTGATAGGTGGAAACTTCTAAGAAGTTGCGACTTGGGGACCCCACCTCCCCCTGCTCTAGGGCAGCTCACGTCAGGAAACTGCTCTTACTCCCCTCATCCGGGTTTCAGGAACCCACAGGATTTCGTAGGACAGCTTCCCCCTCCTCTCTGCAGCAGATCGGCAATTCAGCTCTGCAAATCCCTTCTCTGCAAGGAAACAAAGCAGACCTGACTCCAGGAGCTGGTCCTCCAGGCCAGGGTCTGCCTGGCAGATTAATCTGGAAATCCCATTGCATAGGACCAGCAGACTTTCCCATGTTCCCTGTGGAGGCAATGTCCAAATGGAAGACGTCTGCATCCACACTTGCTTTCTAATTCTGTTTCAGAACAGTAAAACATGGTTAACTTTGAAATCTATATTCAATCATAAGAACAAAAAAAATCACAAAAACCGAGGACACAGGTCAGAGCAAACTCCTATGCTTCTGCTACAAGTATACAGACAGACAGACCTCTAGGACAGGGGACAGACCACAGCTGTGAGTCTCCAGTTCCTTGCTGGTTAAGATGGTGTTGAAGGATCTTTTCAGCTGTAACATCTGCAGGCTCCATGGAGCTGCATCTCTGTGGATGTGGCCAGCGATGCATTAGCACTTGGTGGCCGCAGCAAGAGCTGGCAGGGGACATGCTGCCCTGTCCAGGTCCTCAGTGATTGCTCTGATCAGCTCTGCCCTGATTTAGGAATTGCCTGCACTGGAGCTCTGTTCTGCATTCCTTTTTATGAAGACCATTTAAGTGTTTCTGTTATACATCTTGGTTGCCATGCAAACTTGGCTCGCAGAAGCCTGAAACAAACCCCAAACACCTCCTTACATACTTGCTTTATGACATTTTATTTGAATGCCAATATAACAAGTTTATAGTAAATGGAGGATATGGCAGGGACTAAAATAACACCACAGTCTTTGAACACTCTAATCTGAGCTTAATAATTTTAAGATTTTTAGACATTTGTAACTCAACCTATGGGCATAATCTAGTAGTAATGGTACTTGGGTAAAGATGTTATGCATGGAGCTCAAAAAGATTGTACTAGATCAAATAACACAGTGGTTCCAAAGGAAACTAAATCTTTTTAAAACCCTCAAACATCAGTTTAAACTGTTAACTTTAATTTCATTTTAAATTCATGTTAAAATAATTGCATCAAGCTGGTATTAGGTATCGTCTCTGGTTCTCCCTCTACACAGTTAACCACTTCATGTATTAGAAATACACTTGCAGTTATTTTAAAGGGAAAGAGGTTTAAATAATCTAGAAGCTTCTGCCTGCCATGGTTTCCAAGTGCAGGAGCCCTAGCTGCTTTAGCCACTGCCCGGTCGCTGTCACCCACCTGTCTGTCGGCCGAAAGGCAGAGCATCCGTCAGAGCACATTACCTGCTGTAGGGACCATGAAAATCAGCACCCACATGCACGGGCCAAGTGACCTTTCCTGTTCCGAATGTGAGTGTTCAACGTTGGTTTGAAGGTGAGCTCAGTTAGGGCAACAAGTCATCAGTGTGGTTCCACAGAGCAGGGCGGCGTCCAGACCAGGCTGCAGTGTCTGATGGCCACTTTCCAGCATCCTAACTTCAGAAAACACATCTCCTTTGGCCTCAGGGTTCTACATTACACAATTAGGGGGTTCAGGTGTCAACTTGGCCAGCTGAGCGTGCCCAGTTGCTCTGATGTGGTGGACTTAAATCATCAGCACATGAGATTCATCTATGGCTCTTCCACAATGAGCAAGGCTTAAAAGAGAAGTCAGCAGGGAGCCCAGCTCAGCTCCACTCAGTGCTCAGACCCAGAGGTTTGGAGCTGCAGGAAGGCAACATCCCTGGGAAGCTGTCTGAACCCAGAAGCCGGGAGAGGCGGCCTGCAGCCATGGCGTGAGCCTTCCCATGTGGCAGAGAAACCCAGATGAAAGCTAGCTGCCTTTCCTCCAAGGAACTGTAAATCTGTAACTAAATAAATCCCCTTCATAAAAGCCAGTCCATCTCTGGTGTTTTGCATTCCAGCAGCATCAGCAAACTAAGACAGGGGTTAATAAAATCTCAAGCATTCTGTGAATTGATGTCCAGGGATTTTACTCCTAGCAAAGGTCTATGGAAGCGTGCAGCTTGGAAGGGAACCATTGGTATGCAGCATTTTACAGTGGCCCTTGTGCTCGCACCTTGTGACCCCAGCTGTGGCCACATCAGGAAGTCGTCAGGACATGCCCAGATGCTCTGACTTGAGTGGTCTCAGGATGCCTGGGGCAGGGTCCTTGCTGTGACATGGAAAAAACAGGGAGACAGAGGAGGGTTTAGAGCTCGGTTTTTTGATGACTGCTCCAGATTCCCGTTAGCAGGAGGGCACTGCACCATCAGGAAAGGCTGGGCCCCTGCGCCCCAGCAGAGGAGCTGCTGCTGGGTGGACCGTGGGTGCCAGCAGGCCGTCCACCCAGAGGGGCGTGCCTGGGGGTGGACCGTGGGTGCCAGCAGGCCGTCCACGCAGAGGGGCGTGTGCCTGGGGGTGGGGGCACAACCCAGGCTCTGGGGGAGGTGGGCAGCGGCAGGCAGCGAGCCCAGGCCCGCGGGGGAGAGGCGGGGCTGCCTGCGGCACAGTGCAGGGCCCTTCCTGGCTCTGGCCGTCGGGACCAGGCCCCGTTCAGAGGTTCCCCGCAAGGCCCTGGGCCCTGACGGTGGCTGTGGATGCGCGCGAAAGCCAAGCAGGGCAGACGCAGCTTTTCCGGCGCATGGTCCTCAGGGCTGAGACGTCCGCCTGCTCGGGACAGGGAGCCTCCTTGGAAACCAAGCACCTACTCTTCCATTCAGAAGAATTCCCACACAGCTTCCTTCTCTGCTTTTAAAATTTAAGTGCCCAGATGTGCTCTCGGAGGCTCTTAGCTGCTCTGAAACTCATGCTTCACGCACACTCCAAAGCCTTTGATTTTTTTTTTTGAGAGAAACACAAGGAATTGGACCAGTAATTTTCCATGCCATGGCCCTCAGTTTCATTTTCCCAAATAATTTTCCTTCTGCTAAATATAGAGCCAAGCCGCCATATAAAGTGGCGTCGAGATTTTATTTTTTTATGTATCATATTTAGAAGAAATGAAATCAATGTTTCATCTCAATTTCCCTGTTATAAATGGGATTTTTAGATAAAGTCATATAAAAAATAATAGCCTGGGTGGGGAATGGGAAACTACTGTTAATAGGAGCAGAGTTCTGTTTGGGGTCATGAAAAAGGTTTGGTAATGGATGGTGGTGACAGTAGCATGACACTGCAAATGTAATTAATACACCAAAGTATACACTTAAAAATGATTAAAATGGGAAATTTTGCATTATATATATGTCCAATGATTTTTTTTTAAATCCCAGCTATTCCACTTATCAGCTGAAGTGTAACCCTAAGTAAGAGTCAGCTCCCAGACCTTAATGGGGCTAGGATGCCTTCCCTCTAAAAGAGGGTGATAATAGAGCTAGCACCCACCTGAAAGGAAGAGAGAGGGAGAAAAGTTTAAAAAGAAATATGGTCATGATTTTTCAAAAAGTGTGATATATTTCATGCATATACACAGCAAAGTCCTTATTTTGAAAAAGAACAAAAAATGTAAAAATGATTAAAGTTAGGGTTTGTTTCAATTTGTATAATCAAGTGTAATCATTCATTTTAGTTGAATTCTTTGTCCTCTGTTAAAACGGTTAATATTTATGCCACAGAGGAGGTCCCTTGGGTTCCCGTGGCTTTGCGTCTCTGTTCCATGTCTATTCCGTGTCTGGCCTGTGGCCTTGTGTGTCTGTTCCATGTCTATTCCGTGTCTGGCCCGTGGCTTTGCGTGTCTGTTCCATGGCTTTGTGTGTCTGTTCCGTGTTTGTTCCTCTAGTGCCGAGACCAGGCTTCCAGCTTCTCTGTGTAAATCCCTGAGGCGAAGACAGGAGATGCTGCAGTGGAGAATGATTCCTTTTAGGGGTGGATGTGTGGATTTGCTTAATTTTATTTCCTGTGGTAGAAATGCTGGGTTAGGGTCTTTCCTCATTTACCCCCCTCTACAGAAGGGGGGGTCTAGAAAGGGGCATCACCTTGAAGAGCCCCGATAAATGCTGTGGGCGGCAGTGCCCCAAGACGGGGGCTTCGATCCTCACTGGGGTTTACCAGGCCCTCCCTGGGTGTGTCGGGGGTGGGGGCAGCACCCTGTCCTCGGGGAACTTAAAGTCTGATCAGGAAAATAAGATGTGACCGAGAAGCAGGCGCAAATAGGAGTGTCCATGCAGGGGACACAGGCCTCGGGGGTAGGCCCTGCCTCCTGCCCTGCCACACCGACGGCGGCCTCGTGCTCTGGACGCCTGAGCGGGACAGCCCTGATGTTAGGGTTAGGGCACCCGGTCAGCCTCCAGCACTGCCCCATCCCTTCTTTCTGCTGTGTGGAAGGGGCTGGAGGCTGTTCCGAGGTAGCTCTGCCCGCTGAGGGGACCAAGGGTGACGTAGTTCTCCACCCCCTCGAGGTCCCCCACTGTCCCCCCGCAAGCCGGACCTCCCCTCGAGGTCCCCCACCATCTCCCCGCGAGCCAGGCCTCCCCTCCCACTGTCCCCCCGCGAGCCGGGCCTCCCCTCGAGGTCCCCCGCTGTCCCACCACGAGCCGGGCCTCCCCTGCGCTCGTGACTGAGGCACTTTGTGGGACCCTCACCGAGGCGCAGAATGGGGCGGCACACTCCACAGTTCCGCCTGCTGCACAAGCCAGCCCCCACCTAGACGCCTTCTCCAGCAAACTCCCCCATGGACAGAGTCCTCTGTGGCAGGGGCCTGGGTTCCTCTGGCCCCCAGGAGCTGGGCGGGCGCAGCTCCCAGGTCACTGAGAGCCTCAGAAGCTGCACCTCCTGCCCTGGCGTGGCAGGCGCTGGGTCCCAGCAATGCGAAGAGCTCGCGTGGCCAAAAGGGCGGGCGCGAGTCAGAGGGGCTTCAGCCCACACGATCAGGGGTCTTTCCAAATGAGAGTGATTCTTTATGTACAGTAGACAAAGAAATCATGAAAAATTACTTGTTATAAAAAGTTGGCAAATGCCACCAATATCACAAAATCAAGAAAAAATGTCAATATTTTATGAATTTGTTGCCCAACCTGCCACCCTACATCTTTGGCCTCATCCTAAGAACAATTTTGAATAGAGAAAGTACAAACATGATTTAGTCTTTCCTCTTAGCATGATGGATCAGAATTTATTTTTTATCGGTTACCATTTAGATGACCGTATTCCAGTTTTACAACTTGCTATGGCTCTTGTAATATATTTTTAGGTTTGGGAAACCTCTTTCAAGTTTCTTTTTTGCAAGAACTGCAAAATGGAAAAATTTTGTACAGACCAACTTCTAGCTTCAAATAAATCTTTTTGTTTCCTACCCATGCACTTTGAATGGGGGCATGTGAGGACGCCCCCCACACATTCCTATCCATACAGACCTCTGGGCCTCACCTTCATGTTATAACAAGTGTGAGGGAAATCAGAGTAGAAAGACACAGCAGTCTTCACTAATCACAGTTAAATATCTTACTTTTTCAAAATTCACCAAAACATCTGGTTATATGCATCATTGCTAGGGCCCCTTCCATGGTGTTGGAAGGAGCCTGGACAAGTGAGGGGACCTGAAGCTTAAACTTTGTTAGTTTCATGGTAAATCCCTCTCTGGACAGTCTAAGGACTAGGGCTTCAGACTCCTGCCCTCAGGCTTATTATTTGTTCCCTATCTTTAATCCACACTCCGGAGAATAATGTTACCTTGTCCAGGAAGCCCTCTTCGGAGGCCTGAGACCCAGTTAGATGCTCATCCTCTGTTCTCTGACAATGCCCTGTGCTCCGTTCTGTTGGGATGGGCTCCACACTGCATCGTTAGGACTCTGCCAGTGAATCAGAAGCTCCAATAAGGGCAGAGACTACACATTCTTCACCCTGCATCTCCGGTGCTTTGCACAATATCTAGCACACATGCTCATTAACTCTACGCTGAATGAATGAATGAATGAATGAATGAGCAACTGCTCTGGTTGTTCCTAGGATCCACCTACCATACTGATGGGCCTCTGGTTTCAGGCTCCTTGAGAAATGCTTCAGCGATGACTACTCATTCAACTCAAACTTGGCCTCTGTCTCTGGAATTTACTCTTCCCAATTGTGGGGACCTTTTGCTTCCTCCTGAAAGCAGCCAGGGCTTAAGAAATATCTTATATTACCTTCGACTCTTCCTTTCTAATCTCCACCTCTCAGCCTTGTACACGTCATAGCCATCACTGCATTTTCATACGCATATGATTTCATCCTCTTCATAAAACTGGGATCTTACATGGCAGGGATTATTTTGTCCTGTACAATAGAAGAAGAAGAAAGAAGAGAAGGAGGAATGAAGAGGAAAAAGAGGGCAGAGAAAGGAGGAAGAGTTAAAGCGATTTGGCCAAATCACCGAGGGACCTGAAACCAGCACATGACCTTCTTAAGCCCCGGTCCAGTGCTTGTCACCCTAAACTGCCTCTCCAAGACCCTTCAGTGCAGAGTCACACCGGGAGCCATCCACCTTCAGAGCCAATAGAGAGACATCTAGAATCCAGACGAAGCTTCTTGGAGGACATGTGATTTAAGTTGAACCTTGAAAAAATGGAAGAGATTTGGAAGGTGTACCTTCCTGGGGCACCAGGGACAAGAAACAGCTGGAGAAAGTTAGATTGCATACGGGGCATTCTCGTCGCCTGTACCCAACAGCATTCCTTGTCAAGAAGAGGGACTCTCAAGCACAGAGCTCAGGAGTCGAGTCGGTGTGAAAAGTAACACTTTGAAGTGAACAGACTTGACAGTCTAAACGGTGTGCAAGGTGCCTTCACCACAAACTGTGAACTAACATTCATTCTAGATAAGAAGTGGGGCTGCCGGGAAGGTGCAGTGAGCAGGTTGCACTCGCTGCCTTGACTCTGAATGGGAGAAGTGGGTTTTCTCTCCATGTCAGCCCATGGCGGTAGCCTGCCCAGCTATCTCACAGGAAGATGGAGAAACACAATCTGCTTGGACAGTTGAGGCCCCCATGGGAGCATAGAATTGCCTCAAAATACAAGGGCTCGTGAACATTTTACATCCCTTTGGAAATCCCCCTAAACCCTCTGCTTCACTGGTTTCCTGGTACAAGATCTAATAAATCTGCACACGCTGCTTAAACTTAGTGCCAGGTCTCATAATGGAATGATTACATGTGTTTTGTGTATCAGAGACCTGACAGAAAGATTATACAGCATAGTGAAGCAGTCTTTGGGGTTTTGGCAGGGGACGAAGGAGATAAATATGTGTCCAGGGGAGAAAAAATGGAAGCTCATGGATTTGCCGCCTCAATGTCATTCAATCATTCAGCAAAAATGTATTAAATTTAGGTCAACAAACATTTATCAAGCGCTTCCCATGTGACAGGTATTATGTTATATGCTGTGAGTACAGAGGTGGAGAAGCACATCATTTATCCTTGGAGCTTATGGAGAAGTCTACCAGACGAGACAGGCATATAAGAAACAATTTCAGTATAATGTGGTAAGTGTGGGGATAGGGGTTATGGCAGAGTTCGATAGTAGTGTAGAGAAGGGCTGCGTAGCTCAGCCTGGAGTATCAGAAGAAGGCTTCTGAGAGAGGAAACTTCTGTGATGAGCTTTGAGGGATGAGTGGGGTGAAGGGGCAGAGAGAGCCCTAAGCAGAAAAAACGCAGGAGCTAAGGAATAGTGTGTGAAAGAGGCTGTTTCGTGTGTGAGTTGGGGGTGGAGGAAGGAGAAGGGGATGCGTCTAAAAGGATCAGATGGAAGAGGTTTGACTTTACTGCAGTGGGAAAAGTTTGATAAGGGCTATGGGGAATTCAAATAAAAAGTACAGATAGTTATATCAGGGAACTTGACAATTGGTCACATTAACATGGCCAACACGCATTTGCAGTTTTAGTGATAGAAGAGCCCCTTATAAAAGCTAAGAAGCCCAGTAAGTAAGCGGCGAAATGCCAAAGCATGTGCCACAATGGCCATGACGATCAGGTCTGTAATAGGGAGAGGCGCTGGCTCTGGGGAGGGAGCAAGGAGGTGGTGATGTTTGGGCTGAGCCTTGAAGGGTGGATAATGTATGAGCAGGTAGGAAAATGTCATTGCAAGCCAAGAGAACACCTTGACCTTGACCCTGAACTTTGACCAAGTACTTATGGATTCTGGTCATTTTAGGGTTGCTTAGGAAGTAAGACAACAAAATTAAAAAGATTTCAAAATAAAGTGAGAGAAACCTCTGCCCTAGTCGGCCAAACTGGGAAGGGCCAAGGAGCCAACTATGAATGGGCAAATTTGTGGAATCCTCAGAAAGAAACAGATGGCCAATTCCTCTCAAACTTCAATTCTAAACTGTATTCAAGAAGCTCCTTTTTAAAACAATCAATGGGAATTCCCTATTTCAAGAGAGAGAATATGAATATGGGTCTGGTTCAAAAAGAAATTATAAAAATTTGCAGCAAGAAACCTAATATATGCAGGTGGTTCAACTACTTCTCCTGTGGCCTATTAAAGAGAACAACTATACCCAAAGTGACCCGAGAATTTACCATGGAAACCAGGTCAGTTTTTTTCTAGGATAAATGCTAAACAAGTAAGATGCCAGAAAAACAAGTGTAAATGAGGGTAGTCCAGGCAAGCCAGGACATATGGTCACTATATCAGCCACAGTCCAGACAGGAAAACAAACCCATGCTAGGCATTTCAACAAAGAGAATTTTATACAGAAAATGGGCCGCACAGTGTTGGGCTTCTAAGAAAGCCAAGTGGGAACACGGCAGTAACACAGTGTAATGGGGTGGGGAGACATGGCAGCTACGCAGTGTATTAGGGGTTGGGGAGTTTTAATTTTAAGGAGAGATTTTTCCTAAAAGACCACAATCTGGTCGCTGCTGAAGAAGGAAATAATGTTTATTCGTCCCTTTAAACATTTACAAATGTCTCATTAATCGCAATCTTCCTATGAAACCAGTGTTGAGCCCATTTTACAAATGAGGAAAGAGAGGTTTCAAGTGGTTAAGGAGCTTGCCCAAGACCAAGTAGCTATTAAGAGGCAAAATCAGAACTAGAAACCAGGTCTGTGCGATCCTGGAGTCCAGCTCTTTTCACCATTGCACAGTCTTTCTAGGCAGGAAGCTGCTGCTTCCCAGTCAGACCCACCATCCTGCCTGGAGGAACAGTGTCTACTGCTTCTGGACACCCTGGTCCAGAGGACCTCTGACGACCTCTGGCTTCTCGAGAGCTTGGGCTCACAAGGTCTTCCAAAACTGTCTGTTCATGCCAAGCCAGAAGAGCGGCCCCTGATGTGATTTTCTCCAGCCATACTCTGGACTCACTCCCATGTGAAGAGCCAGGAGTACTTCATTGAATGAGCTCGCCACCTCTTGGAGAAAGCACCAAGCTGCAGCCACACACGGCTTGCAGAGTGTGTGTTACGCTATGTGTGTTACACGGAGAGTGTTTGTGTGTGCGTGTGTCAGTCCATGTTCTATGCGCCTTATAAATTCAACCCTACTCAACTGATGACATTCTTGGTTAATAGGCCATTCAGCCAGAGTGCCAAAAATTGCATAGGCAAGAGTTATTTTTTGGCTGAATCAAGTCTCCAATCTTAGCTGAAGATAGAAGCAAATTTTGCCTGTATTTTCTGGAAATGCTGACGCTGAGATAGGACCTCATTGAGGAATTCACCAAGGCCCAAGGGAACTGAGAAGATAAATGCTACCAGGCGGCAGGAACTTGAGCAAAATTCAAAAACAATAGAATGTCAACTTAAGATCATAGAAAGCTATCGCGAGCGTGACAGAAAGCTCGGGAAACGACTTGGTCCCGAGACAAGTGGGGATGCAGATAATGGGCGATGGCACTACAAACACGGCTTTGAAAGAAAGCCCAGAGGAAAGGAGGCAGAGTCTCAGGGACTCCAGCTCATCACCGAGGAAGAGGGAAATGCAGCCCGTGGTTTGGCAACCCGCCCTCCCCAGATGCCCACTTTCTAGCCTTCGCAGTGGTTTCCTGAGAGCTCGGGAGAGCCAGGTATGGGTCTCTCCTGCCATCCCAGTGCGCCTCAGAGAGGGCTTTGGGGTCCTTTTGGAAAGTCACTTAGCTGGAGCCACACCGCTGCCAGCGTGGCAGCTGTTACCACTTATGCCAGGAACATCTGGCCTGAAGATTGCAGTAAAAGTGACACTTGTCTATGGAGAAAAAATGTTGAAGTATACATTTTGGACATGAAGAAATAAGTAATGACATTTAATGTTTTCATAAAGCTGCTACACTGAACAGCCGTCATCCAAAGCCCAGCAAGGCATTGGTGCAACCATACACCGCTACGTGCTTGCAGGGCGGTGAGGCCTCTGCCCCTCCCCAAGCAGCACTGCCTGCTACTGCGGGCTTTGTCCTTGGGAGACGGGAGACGGTGGGACAAAGGGAGACCTTCGGTAAGACCCGTCCGTCCCAGTCCTAACTCACAGAAATGGGAGCAGGTAGTAGAATGTAAAGAGCCCCCACTGGACGTCGGGAAAGCTGGCTCTAAGTTGCAGTTGTTACTGAGTCAGTCAAATCCTGAGGCTCAGATTTCTGTGCAATGGAGGCGTCAAAGGGTAAGTTTAAGGTTCCTCTAGGAGTTCAGACTCTGCGTTCCTTGGAATAGAGGCAATGCCACTATTTCTGTGCCAATCCCGCAGGTTAAACATTTTTCTTTCCAGATTCTGCCCTTGAAAATGCACGTTCCCGTTGATGTGGGGATAGTCGCAGTTCCTCCAATTTCAGGATAAGAAAGAAGGTCAAACTGGGCCAGCCTGAGAGTTCTGAGCTCCTGCGGGAGGAGAAGCCATGCTGCAGGATACACCAGCCTCCAGGGCTGCGATGTGTTCACCAGAGCCGGGGCTGGCCGCCTGCCGCCACCGAGCACTCGTCTGCACTTGATTTCAAAGAGGGAGTCTAAGGAAGATGGAGCACGCTTTCCGAAGCTGGCATCCTTTTTGCTGGCAAAGAGTGTTGATTGACTATGATATAACGACCACACTAAGTTTGGCAGATATTTGGATAATTGAATAAGAACTTTGTGACTCGGGAGGGATTAATCCTTTGCATAATTGTAACATGCTGTCATTTATTACCAATGCCTTTTGAATTTAACAACGTTACCTTTGCCAAAATTACACATTAGCAATGCAACGTTATTGTGTAAATATCATCAATAATATGCACGTTACTGTGTAGTTCATGCCTCACCAGAGAAGGTCCTATGAGCCCTTTCTTATGTTCTCTTCAACTAGGAGATGGTTGCAGACACTGTTTACTCTCAAAATAATGCCAGGCTGAGCTGCAGCTTATCCCCAACTCGGAGAGCAAGCTCTACGGCCCACGATGTGCCCTATCACCCTTCTGGGGGGGGGGTGTCTGTGCTCAGGCACCCTAACCTCTGGTTCCAGGGGAGGCAGTCACCGTGCAGGGCCACAGCCAGGCCGGCCGCTGGCCAGACCACACGCTTGCTCTTGGGCCAAGGCAGGAGAGGCAGGCGGTTAAGAGCTTGCCCAGAGGTCATCTGAGCTTGGTGATGACCTTTTTCTAAGCTTTCCTCCACGGGTCTTTGATTTGACTTCTTACATCCAGCGGCTTTCTCTCCCTGTTGAAAGTAAAGCCTGTGTTTAAGGCAAAGACTGAAAGTTTGCGGGCTTTACAAACACCGCCGTGCTGGGGGATGTGCGCAGAGTCCTTGATCGAGTGCAGAGGCTCCCTCGGGAGGCTGACGGGGCACGGTCTCAGAGTCTGCATTTCCAGCCAGCTCAGGTGCTGCCCAGGCTGCCCCCCCACAGACCACAGGGGGCAGGGAGGGAACTGGTCCGAGGCGCATGGGCCCAGTGCAGCAGCCCTGGGCGTGGAGCTGGGCCCCGGTGCAGCACAACTGGGCGTGGAGCTGAGACCAGGTGCAGCACGCCTGGGTGCGGAGCTGGGCGCTGGTGCAGCA
>PVIY010059113.1:0-12163 GCA_004026745.1 Myrmecophaga tridactyla | reverse complement strand
CATGTCCGTTGGCTCCCCAACCTTTCCTCTCTCCATTGAAACACAGTGCATCTAAATGCTGTTCTACCTCTTAATAAGCTATAAACAGTTCATACAAGGAAAGAAAAATCATTCTGTTAATTTCTCCTGACAGCTGGCTCCAGGTATGACAGCAATCAGGCTGGCCAGTAGACTTTCCTGACAACACATTATCAAATGGAAATTGGTTCTTCTGCAATTTAGGTGACTCATTCCTTCAACTTGGCCACAGTGTCACTTGTGCTTGAACTGTCCCAATAAAAGAGACATCTATTTTCTTTCCACTTGACTCCAAATAATTAAACGTCATGAAATTAAAAATCAATCATTATGATTTCTGGAAGATGATATTCTTGTCTGTCTCTTATTAGATGCTGTGGTTATGATAAATAGTCCTTATTTCTAATGGGAAAGATTTGACTGCATAGGCTACATGCCTCACCAAAATCAGACTTTATTGCTGTATTGCATCCTGTTTCCAATTCCAAGTAAATGCTAAATGCTCTGACATAATAATTGGATTAGCAATTCAACTTGCTTTGGTATTTGGTTCAGAGAAAGTCAATGCAATACACTTGAAAGAAATCTTTCTAGGCACAGAAGAAACAGATCAGGTTAAATTGTTTCAGAGAAGGAACTAAGTCTAATGTGAACAATAACAAAATTTTAGCTATTAAGTGATTACACAGTATTAGCAGAGACTTTTCAAAATGACCATGCTCCAATTATAGAAAGACATGGTTTTACATGCAGGCATAATGTAGATCTAGGAAATTAATGTTCAAAATATCTTACAAATTGTATTGTGCTGGTTGTGATCAGCCCAGGTATTAAGCTTCTAGCTTCTTTTCTACCCACATGCCCATACACTCACAAGTTCATCTGCTCAGTGATGCTGGCGAGAGGGCAGAAACAGTGCCCCAGACATGTTCCTTCCCTTGAACTTCTGCTCAGAATCACCTATTTGCTCTCCTACCCAATGGAATGCTGGATTACATAGAAATGTCAAGAACCCCTTTTCCTCCCAAACTTTTGAACACAGTCAATCTCAGAAAGGTTTTCTTTTTCTTTTCCCCTTTCCCTTATGCATGAGTGTATATCACACCACTGCACCCGAGAGAGAGAAAAGATAGCGTGCGCGTACGTCTATCTTTTATTATTACTCTAACCACTTTAGTTACAAATCTCAACTCATTTTAAGAGAAACATGAACATTTTATTTTTACAGTAATTGCTACCAAATGTACTCTGTTTAACCATTATTCATGTTGGGTATTTGGCTTCTTTAAAAACAGTTCTGTCTAATTCTAAAACTTCACAATCATATTCTATAGAAAAATCATCTTTTCCATTAAATATTAGTTCTAATTATTTAAAAATGCAATTCCATTCCATTGAAGTGTCGTCTTCTACCCAGAGCAAGTTAGCATGGTGACTGGTGTGTGAGCTAGTAGCTAGGAGGGTTGGGTCTGCTTTCTTGTCCCTTAGTTCCCTGCACTTATCCTCTGTGGTTGGAGGAGAGAAGGTGGGAAAAGGACATAAACATTGACTCCCATCATGGTCTACAGCAAGGTTTCAATCCCTTTTCTCTTGGTCACACTCTGCTGATCTAACCTAATGTCTTTTTTTCTCAGGGTAGGCATATGTTCACATCAAGAGACAATGTCAAAGAACTTCCACCCTTAACTGGCCAGTGTGAACTCTGTGATATTCATTTGGTGACTCCTAACTTTGAATTCAGGTTATTCCTTGAATTTGTTGGCTTCTGTTTCCAAATGATAGGCATCTTTGGCTGCCCCACATCCCCCAATGTAATCTGTCACTATGGTCCCAAAATCTAGGTACTGGGGCCACAGAAGGCCTTTTCTATAAGATAGTCCTTGCCCCAATAGACCTTGTGATTAGAAAATTCTTACTTTGAGATCAATATCCAGAGCACTCCTTCTTGGTCATAACCTTACAAAATGTTTATGATAATTAAATCTCCCAAAGAATCAAGATAGAAAATAAATTTAAATCCTAATTTTTGTTTAATATTACTACAATCTTCATGCTATAAGCCATAAGCCAAGACAGCTTATTCATAGATGAATTTATGTAAATGTGTAGCACATAAGGTCACGTCAATCACATTCCCTAATTGCACACTACTTATACGTCCAGCATAACTTATGTTATATATTCATCCTTTTGTTTAATTCTGAGTGACAGCAATTTAAGGATTTCTTTAAAGAAAACCCAGCTCTAAGTCTTTGAATATAAGTAGGATAAAATTCAGAAACTGTTATTCCCCCCTTGAGAAATGTCATAAAAAATGCTAGGTTGGAGTGTTAATAGTGTATTTACCTGAAAGTTCTTTTTTATACACTCATAATCATTCAAATGGAAAAAATGTCTGATTTTATGACTTTTAGCACCCAGCTGTTAGTTTTCAATTTTTTAATTGACTAGAGATATTTATTTCACTATTGTTGATATAAAAATTAGATTTTATATATTACTGATACTATATTCACTTTGTTGACAATTTAATGCTGCCACCATAAGATTTTCTATGCTTTCATGGTCTAAAGAAATAGGCTTCTCATAAGAAAAACTGATAGGCTGCTAATATTCTATTATGTTGTGTTATGCTATATTGTGCTATTGCATGTTATGTTCCATCATGCAACAATATTTGATTATAAGAAACTAGAAAGCTATATTGTAGGATACACATATTTTTAAGTTAAGATAAAATATATTTTACGAAACTATCATTATTTAATATTATTGTGAGTATTTTCAGAAGTATTAGTAAAGCATGTCTTTCTAAATTACCTCTTGGGCTGTCAAATGTGGCATGAAAAGCTTCATGGCTTCCTATCTCAGCAACTGTGGCTTATCTGCTTTTTAACTAAGATTTAATATTATAGACTCTTAGAACTAACTAAGTTAGTTTTAACTTTTATTTTCCCTCCAGGGAATATAGCATAAGAAAAATCTTTTACCCTAATATATAAAAGAGGAAATAAGTCAAGCAAAAGACAAAGACATTTAATTAAAATCTTACATTAAAGAGTTCTAGAAATGTTAATAAGATCTGAATTAAAAAGCATCCTTTGTATTTAGTGACAGTAAGACTTGGGTAATTCTATTTTAGGGGAGGGTTCAAAGTAGAGGGCAGATGATAATAATGTATGAAAAGAGTTACAGGGAAAGTGAATAAAGTTACATAAATCTTTCAAGAAGTGATAAGAAAGTCCATATCTAGAGAAAATGGAAGGAGCCAGAAGAGAGGAAGAAGTTGAAGATACAGTAAAGGGAAGAGATGATTTGAGAAATCTGAATCCCTGAAAAGAAAGAAGGGAGACAGATTGAAAGGACAGATGGAGGTTTAGGTCCACTATTGTAACCATACAGGAAAAGAAAAGATGGGTGCTGCGGATCAAGTTGTCGTATGATGGTGTATCATGTGAACACAAGCTTAGGAATAACAGAAACTTTCAATGAAAGACTGCTTTGTTAGTTAGCTAGCATGAAAGGTCCAAAAGAGCAGGGAAGAAATCTCATCATGGCCTGTCTCCCAGGGCATTAGCTACCCAGATTAGGATCAATAGATGGCAGCCCTACAGGCCCACTTTGCCCAGGAGAGGAGAGACATTACCCAAGAGCAGGGTATTTATACAGCTCAGGGAAGGGAAGGGACCTTGCTGATAAACAGCTGGGGCTGCTTGTTCTAGGGTTTCCCAGTTTTGTTCAGGCCTTTTCATCAGACCCGCTGTACCCCCTGGACAGATAAATGGAAACACATTGAAACATTTGTACAGTGTGTTGAAAAGGAGATGGGTATAGGCTGGGGCTGAGAGATGTCCACTAGGTGTGTCCCTGACTTCACCTGCAGATACAGATAAATTTTTGTGGGTAGTTTGGTGATAAAAAGCTGAGAAGTTTTCCCACCACCATAAAATAAAAGGCAAAATTATTCACTAAGACTGGTGGGAAAGCAGGTGGTCAGAGGTTTAAGGATTGTTGGCCTCTTGGAAGAATAGGAACGTGCTAACCAAGGAAAAAAATTATGGAATTTGAAGTTAGCATTGAGAGCTCAGACCAGACTACAACCTTATAGTGGTGATGATATACGAGGTTGATGATTTTCCATGTGGTGGCTTTGTTACCGGGAGGTGGGGCCTGAACAGATGCTGAGTTAGGTTCCATAAAAATGTAGTTGAGTGATGAATTCCAATTCTGACTTAGAGAGGGAAATGGATAAACAGGACCTGACTTAAAGTGAATGAAGCTTAAGCTTCAGAACCCCCTTCTCTTGTACAGAGCACTTCTAAGGCCTTGCAGAGAACCCTAGCCATTTTGTATTTGCAAAATTTATAAATTTATACTATTTTTCTTAAAGGGGGCCCTGAAAATTGTTCACAATCATCACATCCCACAATCAGAGCGTAACCTCAAAAGAAGACGGCAGTAGTAATAGGTTGGGGGGAAAAGGGAGTCTGTGAAGTGGACTTTCTGAAGAGAATAAAGTAGAATGATAGAATTTTGTGTTTGGGAAGTGGAGTGAGTGAAATCATAATTACACAGTGAGCTATTTAAGGCAAACTTTAGATTTTTGCCCCCTGTTCTGTCCTCAGATTTTTTTTTTCAATTTATTATAATAAATAACTTCATTGGATCTTTCTTTTTTTTTTTATTTTTCAAACAGACAGATATCTATGGTAAACAGTGACCTCAAAATAAAATTGCATTTTGGATTTACTTTGAGGAAGACACTTGTATTCATTGAAGGACCAGGATACTTCTCATTTCCCGTAATAAAAGCTATATAGCTACTGTGTTTCTTTGTTTTGGTTCTAAAGTTTAAAACTAAACTTGAAGCCCAATCAAAGCAATAACCTTAAAACATGAACATGTATTATTCATATTTCCCCTTTATTTTTAAATATTTGTATTCTTGTTGTTTTTTGTTTGTGTTATTATTTTAACATGGGCAGGCACTGGAAATCCGACCCGGGTTTCCAGCATCACGGGCAAGAATTCTGCCACTAAGCCGCCATCACACCGCCTATTTTCTGACACTTTTGCAAGAGGATTTAAACCATCAGTAGACAAAAGAATAAACTAAATGAACTTATAAAGAAACATAGTTAATCTCAATAAGCAACACATCTTTAGTATTCATATAAATGAATTATGCTAAGTAAGCTAATTCACTAAATGAATTTAAGTGAAATTTTACAGAGCTAAAAAATTTTTCTTCAGTAAATGTAAATATTTTTGACAGTTAATCAGAGCAAATAGTCATTTACAGCAAATTAGGGAAAAGAACCCTAGCTAGGAATACTGCTTAATTGGTATTAATGCATAGATAATATAATATCATTAGTGCTCCTACTGTTTTGACTTCTTGGCTAACAAAATCAAGCCATTATTCCAAACAAAGTGAGAAGCATTTTTCAATTAAGCCATGACTTTATGGAGATTTACATTAGCAAGAAACCCTTTCAGGAGGATGGAGACTGGAAGAGCATTGTGACTTACTGCTCACTCTGCATTTAACTTTCTTCTGAGTTAACTTTCATTTAACTAATCAATTTTTCAATTTGCAGCATCCATTCAATCCTTCATTCAAAACTTCAGTTCAAAGATTTTTGTGGGTTTTTTTTAATCAAAATTAGTATTATAGGAAAACGCTCAGTGATAATCTTCGTGTCTATTTTAAATGCAACATATCACAAAATAAAAATTTCAGAATTTTTTTCTAGGACAAAATTCTGCTGTATATAATTGATGATGAATGCAGAATATATAAAGTTTTCTCGTGAAAACTGATGGGTCAGTTTTTTGAGATTGAAATTTTATCCTTTATTTCTTCAAGACTATATGTCAGAAATAACTTCCTATGAATGAATACTACAGAAAAAATATGTTCTCCTTTAGGTTTTGGAGACTGGCAGACAAAGTAATTTTTGCCCACACAGTTTTCTGTGCATGTTCTTTGACGTTCTGCCTATTGAATTCAAAGAAATCTTTCTTTAAAAAAGTATAGTTAAAAATAACAGTTATAAATATGTGACTAAATGAACTGAATCGAAGTTAACTGTGCATATTTTAATTTTTATGTCTTTTTTGGTCAATAAGGTATCTGCAATTTGATATTTACTCCTGTGTGAAAGGGTTAGTGTAGGCTGTCAGCATCATGAGGTATTCTATTGGCATGTATTGGTATACTTTTTTAGAAAATGCAAATCAAATCATGTTATTCTCTTGTCTAAAAGTTTTTCAATGACCTTCCATGGCTTAAAGGATAAAGGCCAGATTCCTTGCCAAGGCATACAAAGCTTGATCACAGCCTTTCTACCTAGCAAGCAATTTCCCTGACCATTTCCCCTTCTATGGCTTCCCTGCACTTTGAATTCCTTTTTTGAAAATCCACTAAGCATAGTCAAATTTCCCAGCCTTAGTATACACTGTCCCTACTGCCTGTAAATGGCCCACCCCACTTTTGACTATCTGGTGAGCTGCTAAACTTCACAGTTCCAGCTGTCACTTCCTCTGAGACAACTTGTTGAACTTGTAGAAGTAGAGTTAATCACTTTTTCCTTATGTCCTCTTAACACTTTATAGTTTCCTCTTGTGTGTCTGTCTATCTTTCTCATTGCTTTGGAAGCTGCTGCATTGTCACAGAATCACATCTTGGATATATTTAACTCTAGATAGTACAGTTAGCACACAACCTACTTGTGACACCCAAACTTACTGTCTCACAAAAATCTATGAATTTACATTAAGATTACAGAGACTTAATATTCAGCAGGATGGAGGAAACCCTTGGGTGATGTGAATCAGGTTTTGGCTGCTCAGTACTTGGCCTACCTCCAAATGTTCTATACTATTGTGTGGGGAATGATTCTCCCACAAGATGAAATACAAAGTTCATTTCTCATTGGTGTTTGCAGTAGGCAGTGCCTGGTGGTAATGCCTCTTATGCCAAGCTTGTGAGACAAGGACATCAGGACAGAAGCAGATGACTGCAGAAGCAACAGTAGTGGCATTGGGGTAGCATTAGCAAAAGAGGTAAGAGCTGCCTCTGTGGTGGCAGCTAGAGAAGGAATAAAGGTAGTTTGGCTTCGATAGGCAAGATTCCAAAGCACTGGATGTGGGTCTAAAAGGACAACTGA
The DNA here is from genome assembly GCA_004026745.1 of Myrmecophaga tridactyla. Lineage (NCBI taxonomy): Eukaryota > Metazoa > Chordata > Mammalia > Pilosa > Myrmecophagidae > Myrmecophaga > Myrmecophaga tridactyla. The sequence goes on along the minus strand of PVIY010059113.1, from coordinate 4,973 downwards.
GAAACTTATAAGGTTACTTATAAGGCATTTTTATTCATGACAGAAGCAACCCTTTAAAAATATATAGTCTCAGCCATTTATAAAATAATAACAGCTTAGACTTAATAAAAAGAAAGCTGAAAGAGTTCATAGATATATGGTCCAATTCATTCTTCTGACATATAAGAAACCTAAATTCTAGGGAAGTTATATAATTTGCTCAAGGTCACACAGCTACTGAAAAAGCTAGGCTAAAAGCCAGGTCTGTACTTTAGTACGATATTTTATGGTGCCATGATGTTTTCCAAGTAATTTCTTACCCATTTTTTAATTTTCAGTATGATTTGAGAGTCTTTGGGTTTTTTCTACTTAAAAAGAGCCCCTTTTTAGAATAGAGACGATATAAAGAGCTTCATAAATGTGTCATATATAACCACCATCATTAAAGATAATCAAAGTGTAGTTTTGATATTTAAATAAGCAGAAATACAGAATGCATAGACTAATATACACCCATATTGAAATAATTATAAAACTTTGATAATATATTTCCTGGAAATCCTATTATATATTAATTCATTCCACAGATGTTTTTCTCAAAAATCTCTTCATTTCCTGTACACTTACAGTTTTTAAAATAAACATTTGGTCAGTTTATAACACAGGCATCAGATCGACTTGGTAACAATCAACTCCAAATAAACCTCATTCATGATATTTATTTGGAACCAAATTTTTCACACAAGTTATGAAAGTTCAAAAATTATGAGTTAGTGGAATTTACATGCCTCTTTTTTTTATTAACCCAGTCTGGATTTAGTAAGCCAAACATTTCCCCCATGTCTAAATATTATCTAATATCTATATATTATCCATTATCTAATAATCTGGAAACTTTAAAAGAATTTTGATGGGGCCTCTTCAGCCAAAACCACCATCACAGAGAAAACTAAAATTCCCCCACAGTGGGAGTCATTAGGAAGCTCCCAATTTCCCTGCCCAATATAGTTCCACTCCATCAGCAGCTCAGTTCTAGCATCCAGCCATTACACAGCTTTACTGAATTGCCTTCTTATGAAACACCTTTTCTAAAGTTTGAATAGGTGCTTTCTATTTCTAAACACTTTCTCTTTTTGTTCTTATTTCCAATAAGAGTTGAAATATTTTACGTTCCAAATGTCTTCGTTTACAACAAAATAGGCAAAACTGTTTAGACTGTGTAGACTTCTGCTTAAATGCAAAGAATTGTGAAAATAGTTTTATGATCAAATTCTATAGGAAAAATTCAAGTCAACTAGACAATATGAAATTGGTAAATGTGAATTTAAATTCCAGGGACTATTATTAAAAAGAAGTAGGAAAAAAGAAAGAAAGAAAGATGAAAGTTGAAGGCCATCAGAGCTAAGTTTAAGTAAACTCTTCCACAAAGCCTACTCATAGTAAGCAGTGAAACCATGGAACTATATAATTTATAATACTAATGTATTTTATACACAGTAGGATTAATTCTAAAGTTTCTGCTTCTAGCTAAAGGAGTACAAAAACTTGAGATGTTGGTTTGTCTAGATACATCTTTTCCCTTAATACTTTGCACCATTTACCTAGTTTCATTTCTTAATAGTTGTATAAAGTGTCTCCACCTTTGTATAAGCTAGGATGATATTAGCTGCAGATATAGAAAGCCCAAATTTAGCAGCTTTTAAGTAAGGTAACCTATTGTCTCTTTCAACAAAACAAAACAGAAGTAGCTCCAGAGATGGTTTATTAGCAGCTCAGTGACATCATCACAGACTCAGATGTCTGTCTGTCTGGGATCTGTGTGCCTTTCCAGGAAATCTGGAATTGGCCTGAGCTGTTTTACTGAAAACAGGACTGCACCTGCATTGCACAAAACCTTAATCAAAGCATGACACATACTGATGAATAGTGTTGCTTTGTGACCACAGATCTAAGATGTTTCAGGTAGTTTGTAGCAGCTTGTCAGCACTGTTTATACAAAACAGTCAGATTGATGATGTGCACCTGGTCTTGAGAGAGATGATGTGCACAGAGACTCCCAGAGGCTCTGCCCCTGGGGCTGGCTTTGTAGCAAGGATATGCTTAGGTGATCAGAGTACACGAAATCCTGGCTCAGATTCTTATTTTGGACACTGGTTTTCAGCGGTTCCGTGCACATGTCAGGTAGTTCCTGATCCAAGAGAAAGCATATGGTAAGGTCCTCACAGAAAAAGCAAAATTGCATTTTGTACCTGGTCTCTCTGGAAACCTTGTGTGAGATTGATTTTAATGCTGGTGTTCTATTGGATCCTTTTTCTGCAATATAAATATTGTCATTTTGGGTCCTGTGACTCAGGGCTTGACTAGGGCGAGGCATCTAAATCACCTAGGGGGCAAAATTTAAGATCTTCTCAGAGTCATGCAAGTACAGAATATCTCCTTACATTTTGTAGACATCTCACCCATGTCCAGCCTCCCTGTGAATATTTTTTTGTAAATCATATCTTATATAACTGTCACCATTTACGATCAGCTTCACCCTCAGACTAGTTTCTATTTTCACAAGATGCTACCAAGAGCCCTGAGGCTCCATGTTTTCATGTTCCTGTACAGCAGGAGAGGAAAACTTTACACCTCCAATGAACTATAAATCCTTAACTCCCTTAATTTGGACATATTATCCAAAATACTAGGAAATGTCAAGCCCTGGTGGGTTCACTAACCAAGATGACAATGCAGACCTGTGTTAGGGTCTATGTCTGGAAACAAAAACAGACAAAATCCAAAATTACTTTAAAAACAAGAGAGGAGTTTGTGGTAGTTTGGGCAACCAAAAGTGTCCACTATAACTTTTTACTGGCACAACTGTTAGCTTAAAAAGAGGTGGAGAAGTTCAGCTTATGTGTCAAATGCCACATACTTCAAACTCAAGTTTATGCTCTATATTTCATGTCATGATATAGCTTATAGACTTAATTAAGTAAATAAAAGTTTTCCTAAGAAACCTTTCCACATCCAGGCAAAATATATACCATGTATATAATGATAGATTGTTATCAAAATATAGTAGCTAATAACATAGTCTAAGGCAAAGAATTTGAATTATTGGCACCAATGTTCGTGGATGACTGATGCAATTATCATTCTTTTCTTCCACTATTTTACAGAACAGGATAAATTACATACTTCAATATTATTAATTTCCTGTTGTAGACATGCTTTGTTACATGGTTTTAAAATTGTAGCTAAAATTTAATCTAAAGATTTATTAAAGATAAAATTATCCCCATTAAAAGCTTACTCATTGGGTTGAAGCTGCTTCAAATTTATACATTGCGTGATAAGGACACAATTCAAAATTTTCACAAAACTTTAAAAAATTATATGCTTCGCCAGCTACTGTTCAGTTCAATTATTATTTGAGTTTTACATTGTGCTTGAGAACTACAAAAATGTCATCATGGCTACGACATACATACAATATAGAAGGTGAGAGGATATTTTCACAAATAACTAACAATACAGGACAGAATGTTAGAGGTACATAAAACAATAAGAAAGTGGGGGTGCAAGGGTAGGTCAGTGGTAGAATTCTCACCTGCCATACAGGAGACCCAGGTTCAATTTCCAGTCCATGCACTTCCCAAAAAAACAAACATCCAAACAAACAAAAATTCAACAAAAGGTGCTACAATAACAGGATACACACATGGAAAAATAATGGAAGGTGATCCCCCCACACAGCATACAAAAAAATAAAAACAATAAGAAAGTAAAAACATGCAAGAAAAATGTAGAGAGAGGTTGCCTACAAAATATATAGGGTTTAGCAAAAGAACCATTCACATAACTTAGAAATCCTTGTTAAAATCTTCAAATACATATATTTTTTAAATTTTTCACTACATAAGTAGATGCATGTACACATTAACAAATCAAATGTGCAGAGGAGGATTGTACATTTGAAAGTGATTAAAATGGGAAATTTTAGGTTGTATAGATGTTACCAGAGTAAACTAACAACCACAGAACTGTGCAACTCAGAGTGAGCCCAACATGTAAATTATGGACTATAGTTATTAGATACTAAAATAATGCTTCATCAGTTGTAACAAAACTACCACATTAATGAAAATGTTAATAGGGAAAGTTGTGGGGGCGGGTAAGTAGGAACTCAGTACTTGCTGCATGAGTATTCTATAAACCTATAACTCCTCTAAAGAAGAAAGAAAATGCAGAGATATTCAGGATATAGAAAAATAAGCTACCCTACCCCTTATCAACCTTATTCCCACTTTTTAGACTTTCTGTTTTGGCCATTTGTTAAAATTTGGGGTGGTTATAGCTAACGCCCTACATTTTTTTTTTACTTAATTTTTTATAAAGACATGCCTTTTGTGTTTGAAGAGTACTTATATTACTTGCATTAGATTTCTTTCCACCACCTATTCCCTGTTATGCAAAGTATTTGAAAATTATTTTTTATTTTGGATCTTTTATTTACTATTATAAAAATTGTATATCCTCTGCTTTAAATCTCTAGTGAATCTCTAATGAATCTCTTGGATTCATGACCAACTTCTCATATTGTACCATGAGATTAGAGTCATCCCTTTCCTTCATCTTTCTTTTTCGTCTTTGCCTGTGCTTTTGTCAGCATACTATCACTTCTACATTCTGTCTTGTTTTCATGCCTTGGCAATAATTTAACTTTAAAAAGTGAAAGCCAGTAGGTAACATTTGAAATACATTGTTACATAAACATATAAATATTCACCACCTGTCCAAGTTTTATTCCAGGATTACATTTTTTTCTCCTCTATGATCTGTCACGACCCAGCACCACCTAAATCTGAGAATTTCTAATGTTAAGGTTGAATAGAGTGTTTTCTCTCATTCAATGGTTTAAAATCATGTTTCATTTCACTGTGCTTCATATTTGAACTATAACTTTCTTATAGAGCGCTTTCTTCCTCCTTGAGTTTCTAATTGACATT
>PVIY010059112.1:0-12174 GCA_004026745.1 Myrmecophaga tridactyla | reverse complement strand
GGCCCTCCTGGGGGTGACTCTTAGGCCTAAATTTTAAGTAGACTTGACCTATCCTTTGTGGGGTTAAGTTTCATATGAACAAGCCCCAAGACTGGGGGCTCAGCTTATAGCTTTGGTTGTCCACACTGCTTGTGAGAATATCAAGAATTCAACTTGGGGAAGTTGAATTTCTCCCCGTTCTCACCATTCCTTGAAGGGGCTTGCAAATATTTTTCCAGTCACTGATCATTCTTATATTTTTAAACCTGTTTCTATACTCTCTATACTGTTCCAGTAGTCCAGCTGTCATTTCCTGTATCCAGAACATACTGACATTTTGTTAAGTGTTGATATCTGGTTTGGCAAGTATCCTCTTATTATTCTTTATTTCCAAAAATTTTTGGCTAGGTTTGTGCATTTAATTTTTCAGTTGAACTTTAGAATTAATTAATTTAAAAATTAATGCTTTTGGGATCTATAATAAATTTAATTACTCATTTTTAATACTTGGAAAAACTTACCAGTTACCGATGTGTGAGATGTATCTTCCTCTCCAAGTTAAGTGTTTTCATTTGATCAGCTTTCCATGCCATTTAATTTAAACAATAATTTAAAAAGTGTTGTTTGCATCTAGTAGATTAGTCTGAAAAATATTGCCTCTGAGTTAGATTGGTCATGCTGTCCTATATGCACCTGTACATTGAGTGTTTATGTGACTGTTTCCTGACATTTATGCAGGAACTTAGAGATTAAGGAGGCTAAACAATCACATACCACATGCTCAAAAAGTCACCTCCACAAATCCCCATGCAGAGCATTGGAGGGGTTTACATATCCAAGAGCTCATGGCTGGGTCAGTCCCTCACTGCTTTCCCCATCTGTGCAGGTCAAGAGCAGACTGCCTTTGAGTACAGAAAAGGAATTCAAGCAGACTTCAATTAACCTTAGCCTGGGGCACTGAGGTTGATTCGTGCTATGAGCAGAAAGGGAATGCTTTGCAAAAAGTGCTGGATTTGTGGGGCTGAGGTTGAACTTTTAGTTGTGATTGGGGCATATGACAGCAGGAACTAGGGCTAGCAGAAACCCAGGGCCAGGGTAAGTCTGGAGATGTCGATTTGTAGGCAGCTGATTTTTGGAATAAAGGCAATGGATAAAATCTGGAGATGGTGAGTCTAAAGAGGAAACAAAGGCATCACGATTCTTAAGTGTTTGGCTTGCAAAGGAGAGAAAGAAGAGCAGGGAGAGATCTTTGTTACAGAATCTTTTAGAAAGGAGGTAGCGATCAAATTTCAAACATCTCCTTGACTGACGAGGACAAAGAGAAGTCAATGTTGTTGGTCAATGCCATGTATTTCTGACCTTTTGCAAATACTTAGGGTTACTATACAGGGCTTAGAGGGGCAGAGGAGTGAAGGCTACATTTTAGAGGAATTGGGGAGCTAAAGGAAGGAGGTACATAGATACTCACCACTGGGGTGGCCCTGGAAAAAGCAGTGGGATTGAGGGCAAGGGAAGGTTTGTGCCTGTCTAAATGTCAATAGGAAAGCAGTAAGAAGAGGACAAGATCAAAGGTAAAGTTAAAGGAAATTGTACCCTCAGGAAGGATGACAATCAGGGTTGGGGAATGTGGGAAGCACCCTGCTTATTCAGGGCATGTTTGGTAGGAACAAATGACATTTGTCCAAATGATTTAGAGTTTACAAAAATGTTGCTGTCCAACTTGAAATTAAGGGTCATGGGTTCATGCAGTTTTGCTGTGAAGAGCTTGAGCATTAGCTTCAGAATTGGTAAGTTTCAAAGCACATTGGTCTTTAGAACCGGAACTAGGAGGCTACCTACTGCAATATCTCAGCTTTTCTCTCATGATGCCTCATTGATTTGCCTATGGGAGGAAGGTCCTCAAAATGCTGAGGGGGACCAAGAAGAGGCAGGAAAGGTTTTTGTGTGTCCTGCAGAGAAACTCAAGAACTTACCCAGGAAGAAGTTACTTCTGATTCTTTAGAAAAAAAAATATATGTTAAATCTAGCTAGTACATCCTTTAGCTTTTAGATTTACATAGATACATGAGATAATTGAAAGGAAGGTAGTTGAATCAATCCCTGTACCAGCAGTAAGACTTTTCCTGACCCCCTCTGAATTTACAATTAAAAGAGAAGTAAAGTTCTGTTTGCATTTAAACATTGGCATCTCAGAAATTCTCTTGGCTGTCCTGCTAAAGAATGTAAAACTATTTCTTAAAATAGAAAAGGGGGTGCAAAGGTAGTTCAGTGGTATAACTTTCACCTGCCATACAGGAGACCCAGATCCAATTCCCAGTCCATGCACTTCCCAAAAAACAAACAAGCAAAACAAACAAAACAACCCAAATAAAAACTCAACAAATGATGCTCCAATAATGGGATATTCACATGGAAAAATAATGAAATATGACTCCCACCATACAGCATACAAAAATATAATAAAATATAGAAAGACACATAAACCAATTATTTGCTTTCTTACTTCATTTGTGTGTAGGTTACTTTTTTCAGGCAAATTTAGAGATGTCAAGATGTTTTTTGCCAATCATCTATACCTTGACTTTTGCCCTTGTGTATGGAATATCAATCTGTAGATTTCATCCATACCCACATGTCAAGGGCTGGATTGTGTGCCACAAAAGTTAAGCTGAAGACCTAACTTCAGGTAAATGTGAGTGTGATCTTACTTTGGAAAAAAGGGCTGTGCAGACCAATTTAAGACACGATCATACTGTGTTCGGTTGGGCCCTAAACTAATGACTGGTTTCCTTATAGGGCTAGGTGAAGGCACAGGTATACAAAGACACAGGGAGAATGCCATGTGAGGATGGAGGCAGAGACCAGAGTAATGCAGCAGAAAGCCAAGGAATGCCAGGAGGGGATTCCACCATCTATTTTCCAGACTTGTGAGAGAATAAATTTCTATTCTTATGAACCACCTAGTGCTTAATAATTTGCTGCTCAGTCACAGGACATTAATGTACTAGCTGTAAAACTTAATAACTAGGGAACTTTCTTTTGCAAGCTCTGACAGGGCAGCCTGATGTAACAAAAAGAGTCCTCCTGGAAGATAAGACTTCTCCTTGTCAGTCCGGTGTCCTTCTCAGTAATTGAGGCGATTTGCATTAGGTGGATGGGTGAGGTGACGTCTGCTGTCCTTCCAGCTCTGACATTCTCATAAAATATTGTGGGCTTTCAAATTCTGCTAGGGATGCTAGAATGTGGAAGGCCCCTTTTTAAAATACAATGTTTAGGAAACCATAAAGGAATACTGACAGATTCAATGGTAATAAACTGAAAAAAAAAAAAAAAAGAAAAGAAAGAAATCTGCGGTACACAAAATAACACAAACCCGCACTTTGAATATTCTTAATATCTAAAAGTTCTTACAAAAGAAAATATGAGCAATCATATTAACAAAAAAATAAGCAAAATTAGTTATAAGAGAGGAAATAAAAATGGCCCTAAATATATGGCAAATGATTCTTCCAAAGTTGGAAGCAAAATATAAAGATTTACACTGAAAGAATTTTTCTGTCAATGAAATTGGCAAAAATTTAAGAAAAACAGAGGAGAGAAGGTATCAAGGACTCAGAAAACAAGGCTTTCTGATACCCTCTGACTGAAATATGTATTTAAACATTTTTATAGAAAAGCCTACATGGTGTTCCAATTCCTTTTTTTTGGAAATTATTTAATGATTTTATGGTTGTAGTTGTCAAAAATATTAACTTGAACTGGCTTAAGGAGTGCCCTTTATCAGAAGAATCCTGGGCACTTCACGGAATTTAAAGGGGACAGTCAAATCATGTCTATTGAAAGGAAAACATTGAACTATTCATTCCATAACAGTCATGGAGTCCCCTATTTAGAGTATATGAAGCCTCCTGGTTCAATTTGTTCAAGTTGCAGATTACCCAGGTTCTAATCCAAGGGTGATGCTTCTCCTGGTTTAGATTGGCAAACTGGGATTCTGCATTTTTGACCAGTATCTTAGAAGTTCAGTATAAAAGAGTGATCATGATACAGAGTTATGATAGGTGAAATGCTGGAAGGACATGGGGTTATGGTCATTATTTCATAACTATAGTTCAGAATCTAATAGACAAATTAGAAACCATTCCAGGTCTTTAAACAGGATATTTAATGAAAGGAATTGGTTATATAGGCGATGGAAATGCTGAGAAGCTAAAAGGGAATGGTGAGGCAGCTAGAGGACATAAAGACCAGGAAGCTATCATGACCCCTGGAATATTCTTTGGTGGGACCACCACAGTCCAAAAGCAGAGCCACCCAGAGGACATTAGAACCTGGTAGTGTAGCCTGGTCAGAGCAAGACCACAGAGGCAGGGGCAGGCTGGTGTGAACTGAAGCCACAGAAATGATAGAGTCACCATCCAGAGATGCATCCCAGGCAGAGGAAAGGGGAAGAAATGCTCCAAATTTTCCCTGTCTCCCACTCCCAGTGTTTTGTGAGCACCTTCCAATAAGCAAACTTTCCTGGATATGAGTTTCTCTGATAAGGAATAGAGCTCGGCAAGGGCTGGAGAAAAAGGAACTAAGAGGAAAGAGACAAGGACAGTTTGCTCAGTAATATGAGAATGTCTAAGTCATTCTTTATATATGTTTAGTTTGCTAAAAAGCTGCTTGAAATGCAATATACCAGAAATGGGTTGGCTTTTACAATGGGGATTTATTAGCTTATAAGTTACAGTTCTGAGGTCATGAAAAATGTTCAAATCAAGGCATCAACCAGGTGATACCTTATTTCTGAAGGAAGTTGGCTGGCAATCTGGAGTTCCTCTGTCACAGGATAAGTCACATGGTCATGTCTGCTAGACTTTCTCTCCCAGGTTCCAATGCTTTTCTTTCTGGGCTTCTGTGTGAGTCCTTCTCTCGCAGCTCTCCTTATTTCTCTCTTAGCCTCTGTGCTTTCTATTTCATGTTTGTATAATGGCTCCAGTAAGAGGATTAAGACCCACTGGGACATGCCTCAACTTAAATAACCTAATTGAAGGGTTCCACTCACAATAGGTCTACACCCACAGAAATGGATTAGCTTTAAGAATATGGTTTTTTCCAGGGTCCATAAAACTTTCAAGCCTTCACAATATGACTCTGAGAAATACAGGCTGAGAAAATCTAAGTTGTTTGGTCACTAAGTGATATAGTCAAGATAGTCTGGTAAACCCCAGAATCCAAGCACTTTCCCTGCTAGTACCTGTCTCCAGCTCACATTTCTCCTGTGTACTTAGAGGAATGTCCAGTAGGATTTGTGCTTGTCTCCAGAGAACATACTCACTTAAGAAGAGAGGACCAGGTTCATTGGGGATCTGCAGTTATATCCTGCATACTCAGCTCTACAAGCCACCATCTGTCTTACTGCAGAGTGAACACAGAAGTCATGCCATCACTTATAAACCTCTGCCATCCCATTGCAGAAGGAGAGCTGGGGTGGAAGCTGGGGTGAAGGTGGAGGTATTTGAACAATTAAACCATACTACAAATTTTTGTTAATAAGTCTCACTTTTCTTTCAAATCAGTCATCCTCAACATTTGTACAGGTGATATTAAGTTGGAAAATTACTTTTCCATTTTTCTTTGTTAGAACCATCCAATGAAACTTTTCTGGTGAATGGATTTTGTCATTATCATGAGGCAATTTTGTTATAATAATCATAGAGGAAAAAGTTAATGCTTGCTATTTCTTTCCATCTTTCTCCCTTTAATATGGACTTAAGGTTTTAACTGCAATACCCATACTGCAGCCCACTAAAGATGGAAAAGAGGAAGACAGAAGGAGCCTTCAATGGCCCCAACTGTCTACATCCAAATTTCTTGCTATGTGGGAACAATAAACTCATATCTATGGAATGTGGTTATTGGAACTTTCTGCTTATTTGTACTGAAAGTATTCCTTACTGATAAACCCCTCTTACAGTGTGCCTTCAGCTCTGGGGGATTTAATGTCTTTGAAGAAGCCAGCTGTCTCTTCCTATACTCCATCATGTTGTAATTTAATTAGTTACCATTTTATAATCTGCCTATCCTATGTCCAATTATTTCTTCTTCTAGTGCAGTGGTTCGCAACTGGTGGTATATCTGCCTTTAAGAAAGGCGTGACAGTATCTGGAGACATAGTAGTCACAGATGGGGTAATACTGATGACATTTAATAACTAGAAGACAGGGATGCTACTTCTACACTCTACAGTATCCAGGGCAGCCCCACAACAAAGAAATATCTGCCCCAATATGTCAATAATGCTGAGGTTGAGAAACCATCAAGCAATGCGTTAAAATGGAAATCCAACAACACTCAGAGCATTTTACCTTTTGTCTTCACTGTGAAAATTGTACTGTTGTTACAACTCCAAGTCACCAAATTCTGAATGGGCCATTCCTGAAACACATGATCAAGACCAGTCTATGTCACAACTACATCCCTCCCTTTGCATCTTTTATCCATGTCTTTCCAAAATCTGATTAAGCGGAGAGTTCTCTATGCAGCCTCTATGTGTAAATATTTTCTGCTCAAGCATATTCAAAATTACTAAACACAATTTCATTGCATTCAGAGTGGGGAAACCTGCAGGCATCTCAGTGTTCTAATTTGCTTTGCTGCTGAAAGTAGATACGATAAAATGAAGTGGCTTTTAACAATGGGAATTTATTAGCTTACAATTTTGAACAGTAAAATTGTCCAAATTAAGGCTTCATCAAGATGCTACTTTCTTCCTCAAGAACAGCTGCCTGTCATCCTGGATTCTTCTGTCGCATGGCAAGGCACATGGCAGTGTTGCTTGTCTCTCTCATCTCTTTTCTGGTTTTGTTATATTCAGCTTCTTGCTTCTGTGGTTTTGTCTGTTTGTCTGAATTTCATTCTCTCATAAAGGATTCCAGTAATAGGATTAAGATCTACCCTGAATGAGGTGAGGGTCATGTTAAGTTAAAATCCTATCCACCCAAACACCCTATTTACAATGGGTCCATACTGTCAGGAATGGAATAATTTTAAGAAACTACTTTTCTGGGATGTGTACAGGTTCAAACCACCACAAACGCAGTGACAATGACTCATAACTGGGTCACAAAACTATTTGGCATGCTCAGATCTCAAAGGCCACCTGACGTGGCTAAAGACAGAGAGCTGTGGAACTGTGGGAATGGGTGAAGGTATCCCTGCCACTGATTCACACTAACCAATCCTACTTTTCTAATGGGTAGTTTTCTCTGTTTTTCTTTTTTCCCCAGGGCTTTTTAAAAATATGTGTTACACTTTTGAAACTGCCTTCCCAGAGTCATATGTGTGTGTCTGCATTAGTACTGTTTGAATATTTTCTGCTTTAGAAATGGGTTCCATTATGATGTGCCCATTAAACGAGTGAATAGGGAAATTGCACTTCAGAAAGACTCTAGGAAAAAAAAGAGAATTTTATAATTTTCTTTTTCTTTCTCATTTTCATATTTATTTTCAAGCTAATTTGGCTTACAATGAGGAGAAGGAAGGAGCCCTGAAATGTGTCATAATCATTAATGCTACATTTACAGCCACCAGTCTCAAAAGATAATATAAAAATGTTAGGAAGTAGAAGAATTTACAGTGTTTACTCTCTCAAATTCAGATGTGATTATTGGTTTATTTACAAAATAAAATGATAAAGTGCTCTGAATCCTTCAGTTCAATTCTTTGTTTGTTTTAATGGAAAGGAAATCATAGTCTTGGGTGGATGCCTTTGGGAACAGGCTCAGATTCCCTTGGCCCTTTGACTTCTGCCCTGAATTTCAATACATGTGGTTGATCAAGCCAAAAGCCAAAAGTCCAGGTTCCCTGAAATTCTGCAGACTCAGAGTCTTCCCTCACACTATCGCATTTCCCTATTCCCTCCCAGGGTAACTTCCCATTACCTGAAACCACATCATCTCAGATTCTTGAATTGCCCTCATGGCTCTCTAATTAAAGTTCACTCTTCTTCCTTTGCCTTGTTTTCATCATCACAGGCAAAATCAGTCCCTCCACCCATACCTTGTGTCCTTCATCTTAATCATTCCTTGTTTTGCTGTATTTCCTATGCATTTAAGATGACATGGTACATCAAAGTCCTCATCACTTTATCACTCTACTGTATTTTTGTCCACTTTCTTCTCACCACAGTGGAGGTAGTCAGAAAAATATAATTCTCTGTCAAATTTTGTGGCCTCATTCCCCACCTCTGATGTATGTACTGAAGCTTCCACCTACACTGCCAATAATCTAATTGACAAATCAACTGGAGAATTTGCTTCTCAATTTACATACTGTTCTCATCTTCCAGAATTTTCTCCTCTAATAGTTCCTGTTGGCTCTACTTTTCTCTCCTTGATGAATCTTGGCTTTCCATGTGCTGGTGGAATCCTGTTTACCATGTTCAGCCCCTGGCTCGCTTCTCTTCTCATTCCACATACTCTTTCTGCATGATTTACATTTACTTTCCTTTTTTTGGAAAAACAACAGTGACAAAAGAATGAATATTCAGGCCAGATGTATCCCGAGTCTCAGTCTTACCTTACTGATCTGTGCCATGTGCATTTAAAATAGAATGTTCCTCTGAATTTTGCCCTCTTCTCTGTGAAAACCCATGCCACATTTTTCCCTACACAGTAGACATGCATATTTTTCTTATACAGTAGGCCTTGAAATATTTGCAAACAAGGATTATGCACCATGAGTATTCTCAACTCTAAGAAAAAAATCTCTAGCTCTTGAGGGTATATCTCATAGAAGTATAGATTTATATTCTCTACTCTATTTATTCTCTCTTCTGAGCATTTCATTCATTTGCTAGTTTTTTTTACTTTTTATTTTTAAATAATTTAAAACTTTCAGGACATTGCAAAAATAATACAAAACATATACAGAGAACTCCAATGTACCCTCAACCCAAAAACTCAGATCCACCAACTTTTAAACATTTTCTGTATTTGTCATATCATTCTGTCCCTCTATATACCTACCTACTTACCTACTGTTAGAACAAAACTGAGGTGCCAGTTCAGTCCAATACTCATAATCACGCAGTGAGCTGAGGTTAAAAGGGGTTTATTGTAAAAGGGGGGGGGGGAAAGTAAAAGTGGGGAAAGGGGAAGTGGTAAAGGGTAAAGGAAGACTTTCTTCAAGACTCTGAAGAAAATGTCCACCTGCATTGTGATATGTTTCTCCTTTTATAGTCTGAGGTTCACCATCCCTTACTGGTCTTGAATTCCACATTTGGTAACTCATCTGATTGTCTTTGATTAGTATTTTTGCTTCCTTCTTCTTTCTGCCTGTCCTGATCTGTTTACTCCTTATTGATGAAGTCATAACATTCTTTGATGTGGTTTCTTGCCACGGGCATTGCCTCAGGCAGTATTTGGCAAGAGGCATTATGCATTGTGGCAGGGAGGATCGAGAAGGGAAAAGGTCATGGGTCAGTGGACCATGAGTTTCGGCCATTGCTGCAGGGGAGAAGTGGTTGGGGCCCAAGCTCTGTCCCCTGTAGCCTGTCATTCCTGCCTTTTGTTTATTATAAAATATAAGAGAGGAGGTGGGGGCATTGCTTGTCATTCTTAACTGTTTCCTGCTGGATGGGGGCAGCGTTAAGGGACTTTGGGGGTGGAGGCAGAATTTTTGATGTGATGGTGGTTAGACGCTGCTTTATTCAGATTTTTCATTTGTCATTCTTAACTGCTTCTTGCTGGATGGGGGCAGCATTAGGGGGCTTTGTGGATGGAGGCAGGATTTTTGATGCAATGGTGTTAGGCACTGCTTTATTCAGTTTTTGCCTTGCAAGTCTTTGGTAACTTAGCATGTTGTTCCCAAAAAAGCTTAAGAGTAGTATGTTATGAACTGTCTTTTGAGTTAGTGAAGTAATTGTGTGGTGTAAGAATTGATTAACAAGCTAACAGAACAAGGGTGCTACAGTAAGTAAATTATTAACATAGAAGCAGCATTTCTAATTGGGGAATAGGCCAAGACCACCTTCTTTGGCTGTTAGCAGTTTCAGCCTGCACTTGTTTTGCAGTATTACTGCCACAGGTGAGTTAATTTTGGCTTTGTACATTAATTAAAGTGGCAGAAAAATTTTTTATACTATTTTGGAGTACTTTTGAGGGCATTTGTGAGGGTATTATACTGCTAACTCCAGTGCCTACCCTTGTTAGGATACCTAGACACCTAGAGTATACCTAGAGTAGCTAAGAGAGGTAGAAGGATAACATTACATTTTGGTCTTAGGTTAATGTTAAAGGGAATGGGGAAGGACTTGTTAGTAGGAGTTATTGAGATTTTTGGTGATAGATAGACTGGAGTGCAGGTTCCTGTCCAGTTGGTAGGTAGTCAAGACTTTTATAACTTTTATTAAAATAGATTAATAATCTCAGAAAACTTTGCTATTTTAACAGAGAGAAAACTAAATTTTAATTTTGTATTAATATATATTATTTGACATTAAAGCTTTACCGATCAGATTTTTCCAACTTTGACCATAATTTTCTTTTCCACTAATATTTTATGACTTACTATATCCATTAAGGTTTTGTCTACTTTTTCCTCATTCTGTAACAATCATTTATTTTATCTTAAGACACAACTATCCCTTTTTTCCACTTAATAAAATCACATCCTTTATATCCTTCATAGTGAGTTTCCAAGCAAACATCACATCACATACAATGACTATTAAACTCAAACTTGTCAGCATGACAAGTATTTATAACATGTTAGTGAATTATTTTTGAAACAGTAATTTTGCAATATTTTATGAAAAATTTAAGATTGGGGTTGGGTGAAGATTGCGACTGAAGGTAAGTAGCAGGACTGCAGGTGGCATGAGGCTTAGCTTTCAGTAAGGGAAGTGTGAGCATTGGATTTAGTTTGGCCAGAATGTCTCATTTTAGGAGGGAGACTGGGTATGTAGGCACAACTAAGAATGTGGAAAAGGGAAATGTTTTGAAGAGTGCAGGTTATGGATGAAGTTTGTTGTGGGCATGTGCTTTATCCATTAATTTCAACTATAGACATGAGGGAAGGGGTTAGAAGTCCTGAAAATTTAGGTAAGATAAATGTGGCTCCTGTATTAACTACAAAATAGACTGGTTTACCTGCCATGAGGATGTTTACCCTGGGCTCAGGCATGGAGATGGGAAGAGTTGGGCTGAAGAGCCTAGGCCCCGTCAGTCTTCCGTGGTTAGGTCAGGGAGGTCTGAGACTTTAAATCTCATAGGAGGGCTGCTTGGCAAGGAAGGCTGTCTATTCCTGTGGTGAGAAGCTGAAGGACAGTCAGTGTTGCAGTGTCTATCTTGTGGCAAAGAGGGCAAGGCCTTGATTAGGGCAGGTTTTTGCCCTGTGTCCCTCCTGGCCACAGCGAAAACAGGGGCCCTGGGGTGGCCAGGTTATTGGTTTTTTTCACCTTGCCAGGCCTGAGCGGATTTTACCCCATCCTGCCAGGCCTGGGTGGATCCTCGCAGGACATTGGCCAGCAGTAAGTAGGGAACATTTTCTCATGCCAGTTTTTATTTTTTCTGAACTGATTTTTTAGTTTTCCTTTTCTCCTGTCTATTGTTGAAAACCCAGAAAGCAACTGGATAACTTCATCCTGTGGGATTTGGGGTCCTTGCTCCAGCTTTTGAAGTTTTTTACGAATGTCTGGATCTGGTTGTGTAATGGAGGATGTGTGTGCAAGAAAAGGCATCCTTCAGGTTAGGCTGGATCTAGAGCAGTGTATTTACAAATTGAATCTGTTATGTGGCTCATAAAAGCTTTGGGATTTTCACCCAATCCTTGGGAGAGTTTTAAAAGTTTGTCATAATTGACTGCTTTAAATCCTGCTTTTTTTCATTCCTTCCAATAGACAAGTGAGGAAGTGGTGCAACTTGAGTAAGTCAGGGGAGTTGGGTTGGTAATTTTAATTAGAAGGAACTGCAGCAGAGCCCTCTGAGTAAGTTTGGGGGGGTCACTGGCAAAAAGTTGGTCTCCATGAGTGGTAGCTGCTGCTTAAATGTGGGTTTATTTTTGAAGTGATAAAGAAAGTAAGGATTATAACTATATCTTGGTAGATGAGATTATAGGTTTGAGTTAAATGTTTAAATTCACATCCTGCTACATCCCTAAGAGGGAAAATACTGGCAGAGGAGGTGGCAGCTGAGGATAAGGAAATGG
>PVIY010059111.1:0-12176 GCA_004026745.1 Myrmecophaga tridactyla | reverse complement strand
GACACATCCCTTTTTGACACCCTGCTCTTCGCTTGCTGTGTCTTCATGCTCCTCCTCCCCTTCTCCATCATTGTGGCCTCCTATGCTCGCATCCTCGGGACCGTGCTCCATATGAACTCTGCTCAGGCTCAGAAGAAGGCTCTGGCTACCTGTTCCTCCCACCTGACAGCTGTGTCCCTCTTCTATGGAGCAGCCATGTTCATCTACCTGAGGCCTAAGCGCTACCGGGCGCCCAGCCACGACAAGGTGGTCTCTGTCTTCTACACGGTCCTCACTCCCATGCTCAACCCCCTCATTTATAGCTTGAGGAACCGAGAGGTGATGGGGGCACTGAGGAAGGTGCTGGAACGCTGCAGGATTGGCAGCCAGCACTGAAGGCGGGACACCCACCTCCTGGCCCTGCCACCTCCTGGCTGTGTAGTGTCAGTTACATTGCTAAGTCTCTGTCTCGTTGTAAGAGTCTGTTTCCTCATCACTAAATAGAAATCATGCCGCCTGCCCTACCTCACAGGGATGTCGTGGGGGCACTGTATGTCAGTCTACAGCCATCCACAGAAGCATTGCTAATATTGCCATTATTGATGGCTTATAAAGACCTTAAACTAAATTTACTTATTTCATAATTCTCCTTAGTAATAGTTGTATTTTATTGTTTATTTACTAAGAGCTGCCACTCTCCTTTTTCATTTATATACATTCTATATCACTTAATATTGATGACTCAGGCTATTAACATGGATATCTTAAATGGTAACTTTCCACTTGACAATAATTGAGTCCCTGTAGTTTTTCTTGGATGGTTCTAGTTTTCTCCTGTGCCCGGTAGGGGACTTATAAAGCCTCCATTAAAATATAAAAATGTGTCCCTGGTTTTTAGAAGTTCTTCCTTAAGGGGGAATGTCTTATTTGTTGATTTATTACTACAGTGCTCATTCCTGTGTCTTAAAAATAGCAGATACTCAGTATAATCTTACTGAATGAGGATATGTGTGTGTATGTATATATATATAAGAAAGCATTTGGCCAAACAGCATTGATGTGCAAAATTTGCTATGACAGCTGTGACTCATTTCAGTACTTCACAATCTGCCACAGTAAAATTATTCCTTTTTAGGGGGAGGAAGACTGGAACATAAATGAAGGCAGCATTGGAGCCATTAGTGCACATCTTATGTATCCATCAGAGTCCATCTGGAATCAGCCTTCATCGGTTATGTTAACAGAGATAATTTAACTTAAAGAACTGCTGACCACGCTTTGGGAAATCTCTGCATTCACATGGCTTAATTGTCAGGACTCAAATCAAAGGCTCCTACATCAACACCACCTTACTAGTTTTTATTCCAGGAAATTCTTGGTCAGGAAGATAAGGCTCTAAATCAGAACATAACTTCATCATCAGTTTTATCTCAGCAACAGACTGTTCAACCAGTCTCGTTTTCAGGACAATAGAAGAGTTGTAGGCAAACTCAGCTGCTTTTCAAGCAACTGTTTTTTTCAAGCAACTGTTTTCTCCCCAAGATTTCTCTGTAGCTCATGCTTGTGTGTGCAGCAGTACTGTGAGATTACAGACTTTGACCAGTTTCAATAAGATTCCTGCATTACAAGAGCCACCAAAACCCACTGTATTAGGCTGTGCTGTCTCTGAAGTTTCCAGGAAAGACTACTTTCTTGCCTCTTCCTTGCATCTGTGGGCTCCCAGAAGTCCTTGGCTTCTATGAGAACACCAGTGATTAGATTTGGGTCCATCCTAATCCATTGTAACTTCATCTGAACTAATTACATCTTCAAAGACCCTATTTCCAAATAAGGTCACATGTTGAACTACTGAATAACACGAATTTGGAGGGGACGTTATTCAACCCACAACACAACTCAAACCCACATCCTAGAACTCTGTATACATCCACCCTTCATTTTCCCTTCTGAGATACCAGAGGGATTCTGTCAAGATGATATTTAGCTCTACAACATAAGTAATAAACTTGGCCTTCTTTGATCAGTGGGTTATTCTGGTGGTCTTTTGGGGAAGGGGTGGGAGGAAATCAACAATCAACACTGTTAATTTTTAAAAGGTTTTGGTATTTCCATTTTCACTGTTTATGGCCACTCTAGGAAACTGCAACAGATTGTTCTGCAGGAAAGCTTGGAAGGTTTGCATTACATATTTGTGGCAGTGTTACAGGATTCTTCCTCAAAGGGGTTCAGTTTGATTGGGAGGTTCCAGGTCTCTGAACTGGCTTAGGACCAGAAGCTACATGAGACGCTATGACTCGTCGCTGTAGTATCTAAGTCAGGTTTCTAGTTACTAGGCCTGGACTATTTTGCAGTTATATGGATCAAGGCTGCCGACTTTACTAGAGGGAGGTCACTGTGATCAGTTACCTAACTGGGATCAAAGCATCCTTGTGTAACACCTCATCCCTTCTCACATTGTGAATGCTGCCTCACCTCGCCTCTGGCAGCAACTCATTACCTGTCCTCCTACTCCACTAACCTACAATCCTCACTGAAATCAGGGAGCCCGTTTCAGTGGCGGCATCTTCTTCTTTTTTCTTACTTTGGAAATCATTAAGGATTTATTTATGACTAATTTTTTTTCTGTATTTGGAAGCAGTTCATTCTGCTTTCTTTTGCCATTCATCTTTTTTTTTTTAATTTTGAAAAATAAAATACATACCAAAAAGCAATACATTTCAAAGCACAGCACAACAATTAGTTGTAGAACAGATTTCAGAATTTGGTATGGGTTACAATCCCACAATTTTAGATTTTTCCTTCTACCTGCTCCAAGACACTGGAAACTAAAAGAGATAACAATATAATAACTCAGCAGGCCATATGCATTTGTTAAATTCTATATTCTCTGTTGTAACTCCACCTTCTCTTTGATCATTCTCCCAATTTTTTAGGGGGATTTGGTCTCTGCTCCTTCTAACTTTTTCATGTTGGAAAGAGGCTGTTGATGATATGGGGTAGGGGGATGGAACTAGCTGATGTTCGGAGAGCCTGGGCCCTCTGGCTTTCAGGACTTATCTGGCCTAGGACCCATCTGGAGGTTGTGAGTTTCTGGAAAGTAATCTTTGTGTATGGAACCTTTGTAGAATCTCAGATAAAGCTCTAGGTGTTCTTTAGGGTTGGCAGGAATAGTGTTGGTTGGGGCTTGGCAAACCATGATAAGCAGCAATATCTAGCTAAAGCTTCCATAAGAATAGCCTACAAAACAGACTCTCAACTCTATTTGAAGCCACTGTTACCTTATTTGTTACAATTCTTTTCCCACTTCTGATTAGGAAGGTGTTGTTGATTCCAGGCTGCGAGGGCCAGGCTCATCCCTAGGAGTCATGTCCCATGTTGCCAGGGAGACTCTTACCCCTGAATGTCATGTCCTATGTACAGGGGAGGTTTCACTTGCAGAGTTGGGCTTAGAGAGAGCGCAATGGCCACATCTGGCACCATCACGTCTGGCCTGCAGAGAGCAACCACAAAAGAACTTTGCAAGGATGCTGGTTTTTCCTAAATATCGCCTTCCTTAGCAAAGATTTTGGGTCACCTCAGGGGATGTAGTAGAGGGTGGATATATATGCACGTTGCACAGGATAAATGAATTCCAAGATTCCAATCTTACCAATATTTTGTATTTCTTTCTCTCATAATTCCAGGGAAGATTTGGTTTAAAAACTTCATTGAGTGTAGACCATAATTAAGTCCATAGTTCAGTCAATGAATCCAGAAAAGTGTTAGTGCCACTTCCAATCACTTGAGCTTACATATCCAATCCATACTATATCAATAAGTTTCATTCTGTCTTCTTTGACCTAACACCCTTAGAGTCCACTTTCACATATTTCCACATTGTTTCCAACATAATTGGCAATCTCTTGCAATTCTTTTCCAGTATAATCTATTTCCTCCTGGCCAGATTTGTACTTCTTCCCCTGGATCATGCTGAGATCTGACACTAGTTAATAGTCTAGGTCAACAAAGGGGTGGTTTGCCTGGGTCTAGAGTCAAAGTGGCATCTCCTTTCAAGGCTAATGGTCCAGGTAAAGTATCTACAGTGTATTCTCACATTTCAATTATTTCATGCATCTATCCATCTCAGTTCCAGTTTGGTCTCTTATTCCCGCCTTTTTTTTTGTAATTGAGAAGAAATTCATATAAGATAAAATCAAGCATTTAAAAATGAACAATTCAGTAGAATTTAGTATATTCACAATGTGTTGCAACCAACATCTCTATGTAGTTCCAAAATATTTCATCACAGAAAAAAGGAGACTCTAGTCATTAAGTAGTTATTCCCTATTTCTCCCTCCTCAAGTCCCTGGCAAGTACCAACCTGCTTTCTGTCTCAATGGATTTACTCATTATGGATATTTCATGTAAATAGAATCATACAGAAGGTAACCTTTTATGTTTGACTTATTTCACTTAGCATAATGTTTCCAAGGGTCATCCAGTTTATAGCATGTATCAGTACTTCATTCCTTTTTAATTGCTATCTAGCATTCCATCGTATGTTGTGGTACATTGAATTATGTACCCCAGAAAAACATTTTGTCAATCGTAGTCCATTCCTCTGGGTACTAAGGCATTGTGAGTAGAAACTTTTGAAGCCGTCATTTTTGTTCAGGTGTGGCCAAATGAAACAGGGTGGGTCTTTGGCTACAGCTTTCATGGAACATCTTTTTTCCATCTTTCCACTTCCAATCTATTTGTATCCTTGAATCTAAATAAGTCTTTTGTAAGCATCATATAAATGGATTATATTTCTTAATCCATTCTGCCAATCTATATCATTTAATTGATGAATTTAATCCATTAACATTCAAAATTATTACTGTAAAGGCATTTCTTGAATCCACCATCTTATCCTTTGGATTTTATTTGTCAGCTCTGTATATTCTTTTCCCTCTTTCTCTTTTGATCCTTTTAGTTACCCATACCAGCACTCTTCAACTCTTCAACCTCCTCCAGACTTCCCCGCCCCGTCTTTATTTTTTTCTCAACTAACAGAAGACCCTTTAGAATTTCTTGTAGGATCTGTCTCCTGTTGACAAATTCTCTCAGTATTTGTTTGTCTGTGAAATTTTAAATTTCTCCCTCCCTTTTTTTAATTGTTATTTTTTATTGTGAAAAATGACACATATACAGAAAAGCAATACATTTCAAAGCACATTGCAACAATTTGTTATAGAATGGGTTTCAGAGTTTGGTATGGGTTACAGTTTGACTATTTTAGGTTTTTCCTTCTAGCTGCTCCAAGGTACTGGAGACTAAAAGAAATGTCAATATAATGATTTAGCAGTCATCCTCCTTTGTTAAAATCTATCTTCTCTGTTCTACCTCCTCCTTCTCTTCTGACCTTTCTCCCAATCTTTAGGGGTATTTGGGTTATGCGCCTTCTAAATTTTTCATGTTGGGAAGGGCTGTCAATAATATGGGATAGGGGGATGGAACTAGTTGGTGTTCTGGAGAGGGTGGACCCTCTGGGTTTCAGGACTTATCTGGCATAGGAACCATCTGGAGGTTGTAGGTTTCTGGA
This sequence comes from Myrmecophaga tridactyla, assembly GCA_004026745.1. Classification (NCBI taxonomy): domain Eukaryota; kingdom Metazoa; phylum Chordata; class Mammalia; order Pilosa; family Myrmecophagidae; genus Myrmecophaga; species Myrmecophaga tridactyla. Next base: position 6,631 of record PVIY010059111.1, on the reverse strand, counting down.
AAGTAATTGTTTTAGTTTGTTAAGCTGCTAGAATGCCATAGACCAGAAACAGAATGGTTTTAAAAGGAAAATTTATTAAGTTGCAAGTTTACAGTTCTAATGCTTTGGAAATTTCCAAATTAAAGCCTGAACAAGAGGTTACCTTCACTTAAGAAAGAATGATGCCATCCAGAACACCTCTGATAGCTGGGAAGGCACGAGGCTGGCATCTGCTGGGGTCTTTGGCTTCTTGACACCTGTATTAGCTAAGAAAGCACATGGAGATGTTTCCTAGCTTTCTCTACTGGCTTCTTCAGTGGCTTCACCAGGGGCATGTTCCTTCACCTCTACAGGTCTCTGGCTGTGTGGGCTCTGGCAGCACTCAGATTTTTCCAAAATGATTCCCTCTTACAGGGCTCCAGTCTGTGTCCCCACCTTGAATGTTTGGAGACACATCTCCATGGAAACTACCTAATTAAAAGGTACCACCCACAATTGGATTGGTCACATCTCCATTAAAGCTATTAGAAAAATCCCACCGAACAGTATTGAATGAGGGCTAAAGAACATGGCTTTTCTGAGGTTTCACAACAGTTTCAAACTGGCACATTCCACCCTCTGGACCCCAAAAAGATATGTTCTTTCCATATACAAAATACATTCATTCTATTATAATATCAGAAAGCCTTAAATTATTTCTGTAACAATACAAATACAACACAAAGTCAGAAACAGTACCAAATATTGTCAATGTCAGTTATAGGTATTGTCTGTCCTAAGTCAAAATTCCACACTACCTCTGGACCTGTAAAACTCAGAACAGGTTATCTGCAGCCAATATACAAAGGAGGGGCAGTCATAGAATACATATTTCCATTTCCATGGGGAGAATTTGAAAGGAACAAAGGAACAATGGGTCACTGAATCCAAACTGTTCTGAAAACCTGCGGGGCAATTTCATTAGATTTCAAAGTTTGAGAGTTGTTTATCCTAGGGGCTTTAGAAAGCACCAGTCCAACCCTTTCCAAGGGCCTATGCAGTGGCCTTGATTTCTCCAAATCCAACCTTGGAGGACACTGGGGAGACCACATTTTTCTTGGCTCCACCTTCTCCAAGTATCAGGGCAGCACCAAGGATCTCTGCTATCTCTGGGGCACACGCTCAACCCCCCGTGTGGTGGCAGCCAGGCTTTCCCCAATCCCCAAGGAATGTACTCCACCCTTTCCAAGGCCTGGGGCACAACTCTTCCTGAACATTAAGGTTGAAAGCACACCTCTGCTTTGGGGGCAAACTCACCCTCCCAAGTGCATGGGCGAGTCCACTCTCCTGGCCAGAGGTATTCTAGCTGTAGACCTTAGCGTACATGGTTCTGCCTTTGAAGCTATTTTTCCTCCAATTTTTGCCTTTTCTGTCCCTTTCTGTCCTGACTGGCAGTGGTTCTATTTATACAGATCCCACAACACTCTTGTTGGTTTTCTATGTAGTATGCAGGGATCATAATCATCAGACAATAGGACTTTCCACATTTCTTCCTGGATAACTCCATCTCCAATCCTGGCTATTTTCTGAAATGGCTGACCAGTTCCATGTTTGGTTAAATTCTCATGTGGGGCATTATTCTCTGAGGTCTCCCTTTCTGGAAGCCCAGAGTTTTCCAGAACATCAATTTCTGGTTTCTTTGTACCCAAGAATTCAGTTCCCAGCTTATCTTTCTCCTGTGACATTTCCCTATAAGCTGCAAGGAGAAACCAGGCCACACTTTCAATATTTAACTTGGAAATCTCTTCAGCTATATATCTCAGCTCATGGCTTTTGAAAACAACCTTTCAACCAAAATCAGTAGTCAATTTTGCTAAATTTTCTGCCAATTAAAAACAAGGATTGCCTTCCTTCCAGTTTGCAATAACACATGCCTCATTTCTATGTAAGGCTTTATTAGGTTTCTACCAACAGGCTCTTCAAAACATTCTAGGCCTTCTGCATTGAGCTCCTCTCACTCTTCCAGATTTTTCCCTGCATCCATTTAAAAAGCCATTCCAACATGTTTGGTATTGCAAACTGCAGCAGCACCCCACTTCTCCAGAACCAAAATCTGTTTTAGTTTGTTAAGCTGTTGCAATGCAGTATTCCACAAATGGAGTGGCTTTTAAAAGGAGAATTTATTAAGTTGCAAGTTTAAAGTTCTAACACTGTGAAAATGTCCAAATTAAAGTACTAAAAAGTGATTATCATCACTCCAGAAAGGCTGATGATGTCCAGAACACCTCTGTCAGCTTGGATGGCACATGATGACAACTACTAGCTTTCCCTACCATGTTCTTCAGTGACTTCCCCGGGGGCGTTTCCTTTTATCTTCAAAGACTGTGTGTGCTGGGTCCTCACTGAAGATTTTTCCAAAATGGGTCCTTCTTAAAGGACTCCAATAAGCAATCCACCTTGAATGGGTGGAGACACATCTCTATGGAAACTACCTAATCAAAAGTTATCACCCATAATCTGGGTCTCATCTCCATGAAAGCAATAAAAAGGATCCCACCTAGGAATATTGAATGAGGATTAAAGAACATGGCTTTTTGGGAGTACACAACAGTTTCAAACAAGCACAGTAATCATAGGACACAGAACCTTTGTAGCAGGTGTTCTTTAGTGTTGGCAAGAATGAATTTGTTTGGTGTTTGCTAAGCTATAAGTAGTAGTAATGTTTAGCTGAAGGTTGCATAAGAGTAGCTTCCAAACTAGTCTTTTGACTCTACTTGAAGTCTTTCATTTACCGATTCCTTATTTGTTACAACTCTTCTCCTCATTTTGGCCAGGAATGTGTTGTTGGTCACACAGGACCAGGCTCAAACCTGAGAGTCATATCCCATGTTGCCAGGGAGACTTTTGCCCCTGGATGGCATGTCCCATGTAGGAGGGAGAGTAATGATTTCACTTGCAGAGTTGTGCTTAGAGAGGGAGAGGCCACATCTGAGCAATAAAAGAGGTCCTCTGGAAGTAACTCTTAGGCATAACTATAGGTAGGCTAAACATCTCTGCTTAACAAATAGGCTTCACAAGAGCAAGCCTTAAGATCAAGGGCTTGGTTTATTGACTTGGGAGTCTTTAATGTTTGAGAAAGTATCTGAGGTTTCCCCAGTGTTAATGTTTAATAGTTCCTTATTTTTTCTCCTATCTACCTAGGGACTTTGTCAATACATTTAATTATCTGCTTAACATACTCTGGGATGTATCTGGGCATTACATTAAACCATACATAATGACAAGCCCTCATTTGCATTTTGGGCTCCCTGTATTTGGATTGGGTCCCTGTGTTTGAATTGATCAATTATCTATCCAGACAGGTTGAGTTAGACTATGTGCCTCAGAAAATATAGGTCTTGGACAAAACAAATCTCTCTTCCTTTATTCTTATAGAGTAGGTGAAGTTCTAAAATGCAATGTCTTCCTAATGTATTCTGATTTACTTTAGTCCCGACTGGATCAGCTTCATTCTTGTATCTAATTGAAGCCTGATTTCTTTTCAATTTCTTTCACAGTTGTTGTATGTAGTAATGCTGACCTCCAGAACTGCAGAACTCCTATTCTGAGTTTTAGGTGTCACACAGGTACCCAAAGTTCCAGGGAAATACTAGGATATACAATATTTAGCACAGCCTCTCAAAATCCAGAAATAACAATAACAGCTCCCAAGATGGGTCTTAATCCTGATTACTGGAATCCTTTATGAGCAGAAGAAATTAAGAAATAGAGAGAAAATCACATGGAGAGAAAAAGCTGGAAGTCATGGAATTGGAACGAAAGAGGAGAAGACACCACCATGCGAATTGCTGTTAGGTGGAAAAGCCAGGGACCTAAGAATTGTTGGCAGCCATCCAGAACACCATAATCTTCGGAGAGAAAACATCACCTTGCTGACAAGTTCTTTTGGACTTCTAGCCTCAAAACCATGAACCAAAAAATTCCAGTATTTAAGCTAGCCCAATGTATGGAATTTGCTTCAGCAGTTGGGAAACTAGTACATATGTATATACCAAATTTGTTTATCCTTTCATTCTTTGATAGACACGAGATGTTGCTATCTTTCTGTTATTGTGGCTGGTGGTGCTATGAACATATGTGGGGTTTTTTTGCATTAATTTTTCAATTCCTTTGTTAATATATCTAGGACTGGAATTGTTGGGTCATATGGTAATTCTGTGTTTAGCTTTTGAGGAACTACTAAACTGTTGCCTAGAGCATCTGCCCAATTGTTCCTTCCCACCAGCACGCATCATGCACAGGCTTCCAATTTCACTTTATCCTTGTCAGCACATTCTTTTCTATTGTTATGATTATAGCTATCCAAGGCATCTCATTGTGATTTTATTTTGCACTTCCCTAGGGACTAATGATGTTGAGAATATTTTCCAGCTCTAATTGGCATTTGTATATCTTCTTTGAGAGAAATATCTGTTCAATTTTCTTGCCGTTTTTTAATTTTTATTTATTTATTTATTTATTTTAATTTGCATATGGGCAGGAGGCACCAGAGATCGAACTCCAGACCTCCAGCACGGCAGGTCAGAGCTCTGCCTGCTGAGCCACGGCAGCTGCCCTCTTGCCGTTTTTTAAATGGTACTGTTTGCTTTTTTATTGTTGAATTGTAAGAGTTTTTAAAAACATATTCTGGAAACTAAATCCTTATCTGTTATATGATTTGTAAATATTTTCTCTCATTGTGTAAATTGTCTTTCCACTTTCTTGATAATGTCCTTCTATGCACAAACGTTTTTAATTTTGACAAAATCCAATTTTTCTCTACTTTCTTTAGTTACTTGTGCTTTTACGACATATTGAGGAATCCATTGCCAAATTCAAAGTCATAGAAATTTTCCTTTATAATTTCTTCTAAGAGTTTAAATGTTTTATCTCATATTTAGGTTGTTCTATTATTTAATGTATCTCTCTCCATATATCTATATATCTGTACATGCCCAGAAGTAGAAATATGATATGTATATCATAGGGAATTTTGCTCATAGCATTTTGTTATGTTTTGTTTTTGATGCATGGGCTGGGAAACCCTCTCCTGCATGGCAGGTGAAAATTCTACCACTGAACTACCCATGTAGCCTAGGTTGTTCCATTTGTTTTCTTTTTCTTTTTTCTTCTTCTTCTTCTTTTTTTTTTTTCCCATGGGCAGGCACCGGGAATTGAACCCAGGTCTCTGGTATGAAGACAAGAATTCTACCACTTAGCCACTGTTGCACCACCCTATTCCATTTTTTGAGTAAAGTTTTGTATATGGTATACGGTAGATGTCCACCTTCACCATTTGCATGTATAATCTAGTTGTCCTGGCACCATTTGTTGAAGATGTTATCCTTTACCCAAAGGAGTCTTGGAACTCCATTAGAAGCAATTAGCCATAGATGTATGGTTAATTCATGAACTTTCAATTGTTTCACTCATCTGTATGTCTATCCTTATACCCGTACCACACTTTATTGTAGTTTTGCAGTACGTTTTGAAATCGGGAAGTATGAGTCCTCCAACTTTGTTCTTCTGTTTCATAATGAATGGAATGTGTGTACACGGGAAGATGGCAGAGTAGGAAGCTCCAAGATTCAGTCTTTTCCGCAGAATAACTATTAAACAAGCAGAAATAGTCTGAAACAACTATCTTGAGACTTGAGTCCAGTAGACACTATATAGCACCCAGGGAAGAGAGGGAAGAACAGGCTGATAAATCCTGGTCAAGACCAGTCAATTGCTCTCTCCACAGGGTTGTTACAAGTACCCATCACCCTCTTTGGAAGCAAGTCGCCTTGGGGCCCAGCTTTCAGCTAGCTTGATGGTGATAGAAAGGTACATAAAAATTCTCTTTCCCAAGAGCAGTGGTGGGCATGATAGATCACTAATCATGGCTTTTCATTAGTGACTTCAGGCCACTGGGGGCTCAGCTGTGAGGGCACCCATTGTTCCAACCTGCCTTGGACAAAGAAGGCAGTGCAGGAGACTTTAAGACACTACAATTCCTCAGGGCTGTAGGGGACAAGGTCAAGGACTGCATTTGCTGGTCAGATCAAGTAACTGTAGCTTTGGGGAGTTGTGGAAGAAGTCCTGGCTCCCTTCCTGAACCCTCTCCATGACCACTTGGAGCCAGTCTGTACCTACTTCATGGTTCCCTGGCACTATTTTATCTGGAAAAGACTGACTTTGGGAACTCATCTCTTGCATGTCCTTTTAAAGGTACTTTAGAAGAAAATACCTTTAAACAATGAGAGGAGATTAAGAAAATATAGAGACAGATAGCCTGCAATGACTTTTCTGAGGAATAGAGATGGCATTCAAATGCCTGTAAATAGGGGTACTCAAACAAACAAAAAAACAACTAATCAGCACGAGCCCAGGACTAGACACTCCCAGAAAAGTAAGTCAGGGAAGACCCTACACTCCACATTTGCCTTGTGCCAATCTTCTCAATAGTAGGACTGAAGCTCAAGAAAATCCCTGTCTTCTCACCAGTTGGGTACAAAATGAAGAAATGGACATCTCAGGGAATAAAGATCAGGATTTAACATTTTAAAATATTAAAATATACAGTGTGCAACCAAAGAGTACTAGCAAACAAAGAAACAGGAAATGATGGCCCATCCAAAGGAGGAGGATA
>PVIY010059110.1:0-12177 GCA_004026745.1 Myrmecophaga tridactyla | reverse complement strand
TGATTCTCATTGTTATAGGATATGCCTTGTCTAGGACACAGTCTACATATTTAAATTTATGATTGACTCACTGATGATGTGATAAGAAGATCATCATAATTTCACATAAAAGCAACATAAAATGTTGGTGTAAGCATAGTTGAGAGGAGTACAGGGATGTAATAATTAAAATTCTGGTGAGAACATAGACATTGACATATTTTCAGCTGAAAAGTCACTGTGCCTTGCATGAATAAGTTCCTAGAATTAATGCCTACCACTTTTATAGTTTACAGGGTGCTTCCATTCTATTATTTAAATAAATAATCAAATCTATTGGCCACTCTATAATTTTGGTGCAGTCAGTTTCATTTTATAGATAAGAACCAGGAAGCTAAGAAATGTCATATTAGAAAACTAGATAACTTGCATGATTGGCCAGCCTAGGCTTGTACCCAGATCTTCTGACTTCTAGTTTCAACCTCTTCCCTAACTCCATGAAATCTTTCTTCATTGGTAGGATCTTACATGTGAAGCACTATGAAATTCTTGAGCAGTCCCATGATCTGTGTCTCAGTTGTTCTTATCATCAGATGAAAAATCTCAAAATCCAAGAAATTAAGTAACTTGACCAAGGTCTCAGAGATAATGAAGTGGCTGAGATGATATTCCATCAAAGGCATAATTCCAAAGACTACTGTAAATATATTCCAAACCCTTTTAATGAATTATATAAAACTAAGTAGAATTGGCCAGGTAGGACAGTGGAGTGAAAAGTCATAAGGCAGATTGTAAACATACGATTTTCCATGGGACTATTTGGATGAGACCATTTCTAGGCATGCATTTGATTAGAATTCCATCTATTTATCTTTGCAGTTCTATGGAGTAGAGATAGCAAAACCTAATTTAGTGATACATAAAAGTAATGGCTGTGACATAAGGATCCATAATATTTTATATTTAGAGAATGCATTATTCCTCCCAGGAAAAAAGATTTAGGTATGTATGATTATGAAATATGATGATATTTCCCAGTCTAATGTTTTTTATATCCTGATGCTTCAATGCTAATGGTCTACCATATTCATATGAATAGTCCAAAGCTATATCCCATAACTATGTCAGTGTTTATGAGACACTGCAACAGAAGACCATGTTTGTTAGTGTTAGTTTGTTAGATTCCATTTCCCACTTTTGCCATGTATCAAATGCCTTATTAAAATTAATTGCTAGTGATATGTTAAATTCATTAATTAGGTCCTGCAAGACCCTGAATCATCTCTTCTAGACTTAGTATCTTCTAAATCTTATTCAATTTAGTTCTGATATCCCTAGGCTTTTTCTCCTTCAGTACTAGCACTTTTGTTTCAAGATTTATTATAGCAAACTGCCTGTACCATTATTACTTTCCTGCTAAGACTGTGCTTTTAAAGTAAACAGTTAAAAAACAAATTTCATATGTTGGTAAACTTTTTTGGGGAGCGGCATGTTTTAGTTCCTTCTTCATCCCTTTCAATTATGTTGTCTTTCTGCTGCTCTTTTAGAACTTTTGTTTTCCCTTTAGGCCCTAATGGGTTTAAGTTATGAAGCCATTTTCCTTGTATAATTATTTAACCTCTCTCATCATATCTCAGAATGTCCTTGAATAAAAAAAAGGTATCACAAAAAGGAAGAAAGCATTACCCACTTTTGCTTGTGGATAAGAGTCATGTGTTCATTTTATATGTGAAGAGATCATTTAATACATAAATGACAGTGACTGAGCAAATAGTTTTCCTAAACTTCCGATAGTCAGGAGAATACATATAGAGAGTAACCTTTATCTGCTTCTGATGAATGAAAAATCTTGGGGTACATGAATAACATATGGAATTTAGAAACCTGCCTGATCTTTTGGAATGGCAGAAAAACTATAGGCTTTGTGTTGGATATCTGGGTTCAAATCATGAATTTAACAAAATGAGCTCTGTAACCTTGAATAAACTCCATCTTTGCAACTCATCTCCTGAGCATGTTGATCACAAAGGGCTGTTGTGAGGACAAAATGAAAAGTGTATGTGAAAATATCAACTAGCATAGTCCTTATGAAGGCCTTTTAATGCTTTCTCTTTGTTCATCGTCTCATCCTTGGCCTATTAGCAACATGATGTCCCTTCATGGGGATACTTTCTTAAAGTGCTGTCTTTGTGGGAAAGGATATCCTAGTCTCTTTTTTCCTGAGAAAATGGAGGGGAGTGTGATCTTTCTTCTACCTCTCTTATCTATGGAATGGGCAAGGATGTAAGCTTGGACAAAGGAACTCTTGTCCCTGAGACACTGAACACTGAATTAGTGAAAGGATTTGGAGTTGAGAATGATTATAAAGGTGGTGGAGCGCTACCAAACTCTCTGTAGCATGATAGCAGTGAATGTCTTATTCTACATTATGTCAGTCTCATGGCAATTTCCCAATAGATGGAATTAAAAGTCCTAATTTTTAAATGGTGCAAAGGAGCTGTAGTGCATGCAGTGACTTGGATACCTTTGCAAGTGACTTAACATATTTCTCCTTGAAAAGTGAATGTGAAATATCTTCCACATTGTTGTGGACTTCAAATGAGAAAACAGAGGAATGTGTTCTGGATAGGATGACACAGAGTGGTCATTTTGGGATATGGAAATGATTTCTAGTTGTTGAGAGAAGAGGAGCCACAGTGAGTGCCTTGTGCCACTAGAAAAGACTTATCGAACATGGCAAGATTAAAAATAAGAATATTATTAGAAATGATGGAATACAGTATTTGCTTTTCACTTGAGACATGAGAAATATATATAGAAAAAGTAAAATATAATAATATATTTACCAAGATAATTAAGTATGAATAACATATTCAACTAAAAGAAAATGTAGCTTTTGGGCTTTGGCAACATCCATTAATACCAGATGTTTAGCATGTTTTACTTGTATTCTCTTCTTCTGGATGAAAGTTCCATGATGCTGGAATGTTATCTCATATCCTATTTCCAAAGCCTTTGCCCATTCCCCAAGCCTAACTCAGCCCTTTTTTACTTGTCAGGATTTCTCACTGGATTGTATTTTTGCATATTGATTATTCCTGTGATGAAAAATAATCTGTAAATTTCCTTATCAGTGATTTACCACATGCATGACAAACTAGAGAATACAAAACAAAAACAAAAAAATAAAAATGGTTTCATATCTGATCTTTTCCCAGGAATTAGGAAAGAAGCTAATGAGGTATTTTTGAAGGAAAATAATGGGCAGAGAAGCTCCACTTTGTGTCTCTACTGGCACACACTTGCCACCTTACTTTGGAAAGATGGCGTCCAGTTTTATGTAGACGGTGGAGTCTGAAATCACTGCTGATAAAAATGTAGGGGAAATTACAAGCTTCTGAGCAGGTTTTATTTTGCAATCCCCAATTGTAAGCTCAATGAGAAATTGTGAATGAAATCCCTCAAGGTGGCAAAATTGTGCCAAGATCTATGGTAAGATGAGAATCTCATACCTGTGTAGGAAGTATAATTGACAGGTCACTTGAATAATTCCACTTAGGAAGAATAGTATTCCTTCACTTTGATCTTCACTGGCTGGTACGTTTGTATAATTCTATGGTAGTCAGAGATGGCATTCATAAGTATAACCTACTCTTGCGGGTGTTTCTGAGGAGTTAGCAGCACACGTAAACACACACACTTACATACACAGATTATTTATGGGGATATGTGTTTTATTTGATGAAGAGATTCATAATTCTTATTAGATTCTCAAGATGTATCACCCACATAAAAGGTTGCTTTTATTTTTCTCCCACTTAATAAAATATGCAAGAAATCAAGTAAATGATAGTTGATATAACAAATGATATAACTGTGAATAAATTCTAAATATTTTAAAAATCAGATGATGCATTAAGTATTACTAATAAAGGATATCAAAATTCATTGTAGCCATCAGCACATAGCTATAAACATTGAGAGTAGTTGTTCTAGTAAATGACACAGATTCAAAGAGGAGCAGACTTCCAGCATTAAGAGATCTCAGAGGGCATCTGCAATAGTGACTTCCAGATTTCCTTTCTGTGAAAAATCCAGCGCAACCTCTTTTCTCAAATAAGGTATCCTGCAAACTCCACAAATACAAATCACACTAAAAAGGAACTGCTTTGATTGAAATTGGATGTGACCTTGTTCACTGTTCAGCCTCTTCCTCACCTCTCCCAGAGCAGAAATATAAAGCCACCCAGATATTATCTCCTACATAATCAGTTGGGTTTTTTTTTTACTTTATTTCATTGGTTAATTTTCTGATTTAACTTGATTTCATTACTTATTGTGATTATTTCAATGTTTGGTTAGTGACCTATCAAGACATATAGTATGTCATATAGGTTCGTATGAAAGAATTAGAAACTAGAGGTCTTGGTTGATTGTCTTCTAAGCTTTGCTTTCATTGTTCTTATTGATTTCAGGATTGGCCTTGGAGTCAGATTGATTCAGAATGGAATCAGGACTGCCATTTATTCGCTGTTATTGGTTGTGTGATCTTATGCAAGTCCTGAAACAACTTTATACTTCAGTATCCTTATCTGGAAGTTGGGATAAAAGTAAAATAATTATATTGATGGTGATAGAAGTGGTAATACTACTACTGCTACTTCCAATAATAATACAAATCCACAGGGTGGCTATGAGCTTTAAATGAGATGGTGCTCATTAAAGGCCATTTACTTAATGACGTTAATTCATTCCTGAAAAATCCTGCCTGTAACTGCAAAACTATTCAATAAAAATATAGTTCTATTAATTTTAATGAGAAAATTGTGATACTTTTGATCCCAATCTAAAGGAAGAGTTTTCACATATAGAAAAATATATCAATTCCATAGTAAAAGCAAGCTTACATAAGGAATAAACAACTATGTGAATGTAAATTAATACAGTTTGCATATAAAATTTAATGTAACAAAAGTTTCTATACTTACAGATGAAGGAATGGATAGTTGTGAAAGAGGGTGTCAAGAGTAATTCCTTAGAAGTGCATTATTTTTACACCATTTTCTTCAACTTTTCATTCCTTTGAGACTTATGGTTATCGTGCCTTCAAACTACACAATAAATTTATAGCACAGAAAAATTCGTTTAAAACAAGATAAAGGCTACAATGATAGCACTTTGAAACGTGGAAACCACACAAATGCAAAGTAAGCTGAAGAGTCTTAGATAGTTCTACCTTCTCATCTCTCTTGCTTGGCATATGTATGCAAAGCAAAACCATTTAAGTTCACTCAAAATTTAACTAAATTCAAATTTATTCCTTATGATATTCTCTAACTGGAAACTGTGGTGTCAAGTTAATTGGTAAATACATCTTTGCCTGAAACCATAATGTTGAAATATCACCTCTTATACGGTATTTATTTAATGTGTTTTGGGAAGAAAAACAATCATCATACTGAAAACAAGAGAGTCATTGTCCAAAAAGCAGTATGACTTTTCAAGATGGTACTTGTTCTTTATCTCAACAGTCACTATGAGTGGTTATGTCTCTACTTAGCATAGTTCCAGACACCAAAGTCAGAACTCAGCAAAACTAATTGTCTTCCTTCTTTCAGCATCCTTTTCCTCACTCCTCTTCTTCCTACATTCCTTCCATCTCTGGATAATACAGTTAAAACTTCAGATCACAATGTATCTCAAAAACGGCGTGCACTTTCTCCAGTTGCAAAACAATACTTCTACAATTGAGCAAAAACTCAGACTGACTTCTAATTTACATCTACGCTTTGCTTTTTACTAAGAAAATTGAAATGTTTTGCAGACATGTCAAGTTAAAAATTTCCAACATCTCTGTTGGTTATAGTGTAATATGTACTATATTTCAGATGCAGAGATCTAGTGAGGTAAAATGAACTGTCCAAATTTACAAAAGCTGAATTTAAGCAATGCCACATTTTTCTGTATTACCTTGTTTCCTCACTCATGCTTTTCTCAGAGCACATTGAATAGAGACCGCAGTGCTTCAAACAAATGTCTCTTGTCCCATTAATATTTCCAGCTTCAAAAGATAAGTTAAACTTACTAGAAGCATCTTTTTGATGTTTTCTTATTAGAAACATATTTTTTTCTCATTCTGTATTCTAGTCATAGTGTTTTCACAATCTCATGGAAGCAAATATCCACATCTAATAGTCCTCCCCTTTTTTTGCCATCCCCATACATTTGAGAGCTTAGCTATCTCTACTAGTGGCTCATTGTCACTATTATATTGGAGGTGGTGGACTGGGAAGTCCCAAAGGACTAGGGTATTATAGTTTGAAACACATTGTAGGAGCATGAGTATGTGCTTGTTAAACCACGAAATTTAGAAAGCACAACTGACCAAGGGCCCCCAGCTATTACTCTGAAATCGATCAGTGTGTTTAAGCCAAGAAAAAGCTTCCATAGGTTGCTCCCAGGTAGAAACTGAGCACAACGTGGGTACTAAAGCAGGCTTATTTTTGGGAGACATGGGCCTCCTATGGTGGTGAACTTTGGTTGATGATCTCAGTGAACATTCCTTGTACTGCAGAAAAGTGCAGGATGCTACCACCCAATCTTCCTTCCACTCCCCTTCACTTTGGGTCAGATTGCATCCCACTGTGATGGTTCTCCCAGTATTACTTGTGCCACATAAAAAATAAATCTGGACTTAGGTAAGGAGAGACTTTATCTCAAAAGATTATTGCAATAAGGAGAGAAGAACTATTGAACTAAAGAGAAGAGTACCATTGAAGTAGGGAGACTTCTGTGACAATGAAATCTGCACAGTAGACACACACACAAAAGGTTTTTCTTTAATAGGGAGGAGTAAATAAAGCTAGAAAGAACTGCATGTGGGAAAATGGGATGAATGAATAGTGTGTTTGGGCATATGGTCAGAGTATGTTTGACCATAACAGCAGCTGATTCTCAAGAAGTTTGTTCCACTTTCTAATGCTTGAGGATGGGCAAATTTCAGGGTCTGGGGGTAAAAAGAGAAGCCTGACTATAAAATTTGGTCAAGTTAGTGGTCATTTCATGCAGATTGGTCAGTGGGGAAAAATATTTCAGCTAATTTATATATTCATAAAGCAAAGAATGGAAATTTGGATGGTCTGTATCTGGCTTTGCCATATGTAAACAAGGGGTTCATCCATGAATTTTATTTAAGTCCTATGGGAAAGGCTGGTTCTTTGTAGTAAGTCATTTCCTGGAACACAAAATTGCAGGTGGGGGATTCTTGATCATCACTGCTTTCTAGGAGCATGATTTCAAGTAAAGTTAGTGTTGTCTTTTGGCTCTTCTGGCAGATTGAGTTACGTACCCCCTAAAAAACCACATCCTAATCTTCATCCGTTCCTGTAGGTGTTAACGCATTGTAAATAGGACCTTCTGAAATGCTATATTTAGTTAAGGTGAGACCAACTGAGTCAGGGTGGGCCTTCATAGAGAGCTTATAGAAAAAATCCAGAGAGAAGCCAGACGCTGGAAGTCAGCAGCACCCAGAAGAGAAAGGAGAGGACACCACCATGTGACAGGAAAGCCAAGGAACTCAAGGCTTGTGAGCCAGTCAGAACACTACTGACCCCAGGGGGAAGAAAGCTCTCTAGCCTCTGAAATTGGGGGCCAATAAATTCCTATTTGAAAGTCAAACCATTGTGTGGTGCTTGTCATAGCAGCTCCGGAAGCTAAGACAGCTTCCTCTCCTTTTTCTCTCAGGCATTTACCCAGAGAAAAATGCTTGCACATTTAGGTCTTTCTCTGGATGTCAGCTTTCTTTAAGAACCTGAGCTAACACACATGATTCTTATATGCCTTTCCTTGCCTTCCCCATAGTATACCACATTATATTAGTGGTTACCAAATCTTATTATGCATTGAAATTATATATGTGGAGCTTGCTAAAATATAGACTCCTAAGGACCAGTATTAAAAAAATTCCATAGATCCGTGGTGGATTCCAGGAATTAAGCATTCTTGTGAGCCAAGCATGTGACATCTTCAGACTACATTTGAGTAACATTGCTGAAATCAATGTGTGCAAAGTAGGAAAGTTTTATATAATTGTATGAATGTACAGGCTAATAAGGATTTACAACATTTTTCACAACTCATAGGAATGTCTACTTCATATAAAACGTCTCTAACTTTTTCCTTTACTGTAGCTATTTTGGCCTTGCTACCACTAGCAATATTCCATAATGTTTTGGAGCATAACGTTCTGGAGTTTGCGTGTCTGGATTCGAATTCCAACTCTATCCTTCCCAACTAGATGACCTTGAACATATTCACTTCTCTGTAAAATACCTACCGCAAAAATTTCTTTGAGCATTATATTAATTAGTGTATGTAATCACTTACTATTATGCCTATTATTATAATTTGGTCTCAATAAGTTTAGCTCATTATATTTATTACAGCTACCATTAACCATAAATTTCACTAGCTACCATTTATTGAGTACTATCATTGAGGCACTGTGCTAAGTAATTTTTATGAATTGACTTGTTTTATTGTCTCAGTATATTGAGGGCTGTGGTTATGGAACATAGGAGTTCTTCAACCAAAAATATTATCTTTTCTTCTTAACACTAGCCCAGTAGTGCTTGACACCATGTACTATATGCAATTGTATATGCATCTCTCTCCCACTAGGAGGGAGGTTTAGAGACAAGGAACTAGGAACCAGGCTTACCTTACTGGTGTATGCCCAGACAAGCCCATTCCATCTTTCCAAAGTCTTTCATTTCATAAATTGATGAAAGGAAAACTATAGTACACTAAGGATGTGGAAATCTTTAGATAAGTGTTTGATGGGAAGGTACCTTTGGTTCATTCTCCACCTCTCTGCTCTCTCTAGTGTCCTCAGTTCTTAGGCACTCTTTGGAAACCATGGTCTTTTTTTCAGCCCTAAACTTATGTAGCCTTATTTTCCAGAACTAATATTAATAGTTAGTTACCCAAACAATATAAGATTCATTCAATTCTCTTGTCATGATTATAGAAATTTTATCCTGGACATAAGAGAACTGAGAACTTAGAGTACTTCATCTTTTTTATTTTTAATTACTACTACTAGTGGCATATATATTTTTTAGCCTTCATTAACAGAAACCTAGAAACAATAGCAACATAAATCCATTTTTTGTTGTTGTTATTGTAGGAATTTTATTGAAAATGTGGGCCATGATTCAATTTATACATAGTGAGAATCCAAGGGAAAAATCTGACTCAGGAAAATTTGGGAAAAATAATAAGAGGAAACAATTTAGCAACGAACAATGCTTTGTTAAAGAACATATTTGTTTTAAGTTATGAATTTTGTAATTAACCATGTTTCTTATATTTTTTTCTGCTAGGATGCGTCAAATAAAAATTTCCATCCTTCTTTGACAAATCTGCTTCTTCTTTTTGCCCTTCTTGTGTTTCAACAAGATCTCTACTTCAGGAAGCTCTTACTTGCTCTTAAGAAGTGTTGTGCTGTATTTTGGTCTTGAGTTGCATTTCACTGAGAGTCTTACCTGGTATAGGGCTACCATTTCCAAACATCACTGTCTTCTTTCTTTAAACTCTGGGGTGGGCGTATTGCTTTAGGTTGTTCTCCTTTGAAATCTTGACCTGTCAGAAGAATGCATGTATATCTATGGGCCCTCATGCAATGTTAAGAGGTGCCACCTAAGAATCTTTTGTTAACTATAGTGGTAATCTAACAAAGAGGGAAATGGAAAATTTCTACTCCCTGAATATCCTCATCTGTTGGAATACTCGCCACTGAATGGTAAATTCATTTTAGGGATTACAGTAAAATCCAGAGTAATTGTAAGATTTTAGCTTTGTCTCTGTTGACATTTTTATCCAGCATGGGTGTGCCCTTTATGGCTTCTCTGCATCCTCCCATTTAAATTTTAGTAGAGAATGGTCAATGTAAAACTCCAAGGATGTCCTCCTGATTTAGGTTGGTTATCTATGAGTTTGTTTCTCATTATGGGAGTGACCATCAGCACCATAATCTTTAAAGGTCATTCTATTTTAAACTTAATAGAAAAGAAGATATAACCAGAGTTTGTCTACTTGATTTCTTAAATTATTAAAGTATCTAAAGAGATTCAGAAAACAGAATAGACACCACTGAACAGTTAATTAAAGTTCTAAAGGCAAAATGTATGAAAATATTTACAGATTGCATTGAAGGAGGATGTAAAAACACAAACTGAAGGCACAAACTAGCCCAGAGCTCTTCTCTCATTCTAACTGTGAGGTTACTTTTGTCTTAGGAACATTGCTTCTTACCATGTTATTAATGTTCTGACCAGGTCCATTTTATCATCCCTGTAAGATTCAAGTACTTGAATTCCAATATAGATGGGATTTAGGTTCCTATTCCTACATTTCTATATATACCCTAGTCTCCAAATGTAAATATGACCATGCCTTCCTTTGCATGATTCTTGTGCTTCATCTTTAAAATTTTTCTTATATCCCTTACTTTGGACTTATATTATCATAATTTCCCAAAGACTATCAAAACTATGCAAAGCACCATAGCTACATTCTCTGCAGTACCCCAGGAGGGAAACTGAAGAGAATACCAATTGCATTTTGGAGTTTTCAACTTTTCCACTTTTATCAGCTCATGTTATATAAAAGGAAATAAATGACACCTTAATTATGCTCTCAGATTATACTAAATTGGGAATGTTTCAAACTACAGGAAAGAAAGAATAATGACACTTAAAGGGACTGAAGAGGATTAGGTATGTGGGTGGGCAAAACCAAGAGAAAAAAATCACCCCCAAAAAGTTCTAAGTAATTTAAAGCACCCTGTGCTTATGTGCATATGTGAGTTTCTCTGTGTGCCTGTTCCATTATACTATTTAAATTTAAACACACACTATTTTATGGAGGAAAAAGAAAACTGGGCTTGACCATCATGAAACTATTGCTTTCTCTTTGCAGAGTTTTGGTATTGGGAAAGGCCTGTAACAAATAAGAATTTTTGCTTTCTTACTAATAAAATAAGGGGCTTGTATAAACTTTATAAGAGCCAGCCAACCTTTAAAAGTACATAAATATTTGAGTCATGGTTTTTATAGCAACTGGAGTACAGAGCATGTAGCCACTGGAAAACGAGTAGAAAATTAATTCAATTTTTGTTATTCATCAGGACTTGGCTTTGTCCAGGCTCAAGGCATACTGATGACTTTGGCCATGGGATAGAGAGGATTCTTGTTATTATTTAGGAAAAAAATGGGCATCAAAGCCACTAGACATGAGTTTACCAAAGGATGACATACCCAATGTAGCTGATCTTTGGGAAAACTGAATCATTATAAATGTGGGAAATAGAAAGTATCATGAAGCACATTATTTGAAACTGTTAGGAGCCAAATGTGTGAAAATAAACAGTTTCTAAGACAATAAATTCACTAATAGACCTAGCCCAGAGGGTACCGCTCATGATACACTCAGCATTTGTCTCTCTCTCTCTCTCTCAATCACCTCCTGATGATGTTAGGAGAGAGATTAGGCCAGAATCTCAGGAGATGTGAGTCCTGGTCCCAAACATGTACTTAAAAACAATAACATCATGGAAGTCATTCCCTCCTATAACCCCTTTCCCTTGTAAGCTTCGTCTTCTGCACCTGGAAAGAAGAATCCAGAGTAGTAGTGATTTCTAGAATCCTGGAGCCTACAATGGTATAGGCTGAGACTCTTGAATCCATACTTGAATAAAATCTTGGGGTTTTGCAGTTGTCTAAGTGGGAATATGGAGGTGCCTTTAACAAATATAGTGTATCTAAGAGGAGGAATGAGTTTCAGGATTAAGAGTGTTTCTTTTTATAGAGGAAAGGGTGCTCAATTGATAAAGAGTACATGAATTCTTATGCTTATTGCAAAATTAATACTATTTATTAGTGCTATGATTTATTTGAACTGCTATTTCTCAGCTGCTATGTGAGGATTTTACTCCTACTTTTGTTTTAAGGATGGGGCTGAATATGAGCCATTGAACATCCAGGTGTTATGAGTCATGTAGTTGGAAAATAGTTTAGCATTGTCCGATAGTACATAAGTAAATGGAGAAGAGCAATAAAGAAAGGCCATGGAAGTGTAGAAGGTCAATGATGGCTTTCAAGTTTATAACTTTAAGTAGCAAACAAATTCAGATCTTAA
>PVIY010059109.1:0-12188 GCA_004026745.1 Myrmecophaga tridactyla | reverse complement strand
CGGTCCAGCTGTGCCAAGCCCCCCTCCTTTTCTCTCTTGGCTTCTGCCCTGTTTGTTTCCTCTTGTGATTGGCCCAAGAGAGGGGCGTGGGCTGGTGGGTGTCCTACATGGAGCCTGGAGGCAGTATCCAGGCCGGGCTGGCCCACCCCAGGTCCCCTGCCCTCTGTCCCCAGCCAAGCTGGCTCCCCTCCTTCCTTCCTGGCTGAGCCAGGGCCTGGAAGGACACTGTGGCGGGCCCTCTGTGATACTCTTGTTGCCGTGGCGACACCAGATGAGACGGCCATGGCATTCTCCTCTGGAAGCATCCAGCTCTGCTCTTCCTGCCCCCCAGGGATGGCTCTCTGCTGGAGGGCTCGAGGGAACAGGCTCTCCTGCAGTTGGTGTCTCTTCTGTGCATCCCCCCATCCCTTGGACTTCCCCCCAACCCCGACAGGGGCCACTACCCTAATAGGTAAGACCCAACCCCTTGGAAACTGCCCTCCACCAGAGAGAAGACAGTGGGGCAGTAGAGACAGCACAGGCTTCCAGTCCCAACTTGGTCACTTACTAGCTGCATGAACTTAGGGAAGCCGGGAGCCTCTGGGACTCTGTAAAAAATGTCAGTCTTTAACGCCACACTGAACCATCCCTCACATCAGGGCTCTGGGACTTCTTAGGGGCTGCTTGTCTGCCACGCCCCGTAATACCCTTCCACCCTTCTTGGCTCACTGAGCTCCCTCTCTCATGCTTTGAGACTCAGCTCCA
The DNA here is from genome assembly GCA_004026745.1 of Myrmecophaga tridactyla. Taxonomy (NCBI): domain Eukaryota; kingdom Metazoa; phylum Chordata; class Mammalia; order Pilosa; family Myrmecophagidae; genus Myrmecophaga; species Myrmecophaga tridactyla. Next base: position 11,444 of record PVIY010059109.1, on the reverse strand, counting down.
ATGCTCCCTTCTCTGCAAAAGTGTCCCAACCTCTGTGCACTCTGCCCGGGCCTTTGGCCTTGCCCTTCTCTGTGTGATCACAATTTAAGTGTCTCTCGTTTGACTATGAATTCTTGAAGGGCAGGAACCAGATTAGGTTCATTTCGAGCCCAGGGCCTGGCATCCGAAACTGTCGAGTGACTCTTTATTTATTTATTTTTTTATCCTGATCCTTCTTTTTTGTTGAGTGACTCTTTTGTGGAATGGAAAGAAGGCAGATGCTGTCTATGCTTGAGGGGTCAGTTCTTGGACCCTCCATCCGGGCCTGGCCTGGGCCAACCAGGGCTCGCGTTGGCCCTGCGGTGTGCCCGAGCCGTGCCTGGCTGGCTGGGGACGTTTTCATGGCTGAGACCCGGGGGAGAGCCCGTGATTGCTCCTGGGATGTGTCTGTCTCAGGAAGGAGTTGGGGGTGGGGGGTGGGGGGGCAGCCAGGAGCAGCTCCTCATGGTGGGTCTCAGGGGATATACTGGGAGGGGAAGGAGGCTGGGGTAGCGCTCTAACTGGTCCTAGAGGGGCTTTGGGGATATTGCCAAGGTACCTGAAGCCAAACCTCATTGGGTGGTGGGGGAAGGAAGGGGAACTCCAGCATCTCCCAGCTCCTTCTCCTGACTGTAGATGAAGCAGCCTTCCAGGGTCAGTTCCAAGCAACCGGGCTTCCCTGGCCAGGGCTAGCTGGTCAAGAGCACCCTCCAGTGGCCACTGCAGGGAGGGCAGGAGCCCGTCCCAGCAAACCCAGGGGCACTTTTTTTTTTTTGGCATGGGCAGGCATCAGGAATTGAACCCGGGTCTCTGGCATAGCAGGCGAGAACTCTGCCACTGTGCCACCACTGCCTGCCCCCCAGGGGCTTCATTTTATTCCTTCAACTGGCACAGAGTGAGCATGACCTGGCAAACACGGCGCCAAGCACGTTTCCTTTCAAATTTAAACATGTATCAATCACCCACTAGGTTGAAAGCTCTCTCCTTAGCATCAGTGTGTGTTGACGGGGGAAGAAAAAGGAATGGAGCAAAGGGAAATAATCCCTTATGTCAGTGATTCTCAACCCAGGCTGTATGTTAGAATCACATGGGGGAACCTGAAAGAAAAATTACAAAACAAAACCGATACCTGGTCATCACCCAGACCAAGTGAATCAGAAGCTGTAGGGGTGGGATACGAGCACCCAGGGCTATCTAGACACTCCCCAGGTAGAGTTGGCAGGGCGACCAGGCATGAGAACCACTGATCTGGAGAGCTAACTAACACATTCCCCATCCGTCATTCTCACGCAGCCACTGGAGGTAGATGTTACGGTTCCATTTTGCAGATGAGAAGAGGCTCAAGTGAACCGCTTCCTTCCCCTGTCTGAGTCAAGGAGAAGGATGGGAACGATGTCTCCCTCAGCACAGGCGGCAGAGATGCAGCCCATGCTCCTTCAAGGCTGTCCCTAATCTCTAAAGAGACCCCTCTGCATTGCAGCAGCTTCATTGCTTGATGGGATTAACAAATACAGAAGGTCATTGCGAATTACTTATTTGTTTGTTCTTTGCACGGGCAGGCACCAGGAATCGAACCCGGGTCTCTGGCATGGCAGGTGAGAACTCTGTCACTGAGCCACCGTGGCCCGCCAGAATTATTATTATTTTTTTTCCAGGTGGAGAATTATAAAGGCAAAAGTAGTATGCATAAAAATCACCTGCAGGGGGTGCACCGGTGGTTCAGTTATAGAATGCTTGCCTTCCATGCGGGAGACCCGAGTTCAGTTCCTGGACCAGGCACCACCACCACCATCCCGTAACCTCCCCTCTCCCCATAAAAATCACCTGCAAGCTCAGCATTAACACGTAGGAGTATAGGGAGAGGGTGTGGAATTTTATTTTCAGGCTCAGGGTCCTATTTTAAAGCAGGGCTTCTGAAGTGGGGTCCGTATCCGTAGGCCATTCACACTGGAATCCCCTGTAGTGCTTGTTAAAAATGCAGCATCCATCCCCCAAGCCACAGAATCAGACTTCCTGAGAAGATGCGAGTTTAATAAGCATTCTGGCGATTCTTGTGCCCACTAAAAACCAAGAATCACTGCTGTTTTGAGCTTTGCTCTTGTCACTTAAAAATACAAGGTACGCATGTCAGCACAGATGGCCATCACTTTCAGTGCCCTAGGAGGCTCCTTGCTTATGGATGGATGTATTAAAATTCATTGAACCAGCTGCTGAGATTTTAAACAGCCTCCCTTGGGGATTGGGGCATATATTCCCATTTCGCACCATCTGGCTGGAAGCCAGCAGTGCAAACCCTGACCCAATGCATGCACGCACGCGCGCGCGCGCGCACACACACACACACACACACACACACACACACACACACAGCCCCCAATCCCAGCCCAGAATAGCCTATGATGTCACCAGCAGCCAATCAGAGATCCTCACCAGTGTATGCAGAATTCTGTCACTTCTACTGAGGTGATGAAATCCCAAAGCAAGACCAGCCTTTTCAGATGGGGACACTGAGGTCTGGAGAGAAGCAGAGGACGAGCCAGGTCACCACACAAAGGTGGCAGAGCCAGGACTAAACTCCAGCCCTCTGACTCTAGCTCAGAGTTCTTTCCGCAGCTCCTGCTGCAACCGAAGCCTCATGATCCCTAAGCAGAGACTCCCTCTCCCTGGGCAGCTCCTGGCACAGGAGACAAGGCTTGGGGACCCCTGGCCCATTTCCCCCAAAACCCTCCCTGCAAGACTGACTCAGGGGCCAGGACACGGGTGGAACAAACTTCTCAACCTCCAGATTTTCAGGCCCAGAGGAAATGGCAGGATGGGCAGGGTCCCAGGTGGAAAGGGGGGTGCTCTAAATTGCAGCCCTGATCTCCAAGCCCAGGAAGGAATGATAGGGCCCTGGCCAAGCAGTGATGGTTTTGCTCAGGGCAGATCAAGATGAGTGGATAGGACAAAAACTCTTCTGTGGTGGCTCTGGCTTACAGGGAGTCAAGCATTGCATACCCTTGAGCAGTGCCAGTATCCTGACTGGAGGCAGGGGCACTGGCCACAGGACCTGAGAGCACCCCAGTGGCCCGGTGGCAAGACCTTTTGTGGGATCACCTGGCTGACCTGTGAGTAGTGGTTGTCCCAGGTGGGCTGGGGTGGGGCTTCGAGGGCCTTGAAACGTGTGCATGATCACCTATACACATGTGGAAGGGCCCTGAGGTGGGAATGAGCTTAGTATGTACCTGGCATAGAGGGACAGCCAGTGGGCTGCATTAGAGCGAGTTGGGGGAGACGGACCGTCAATCATTGCTTCAATAAATATTTATTGAGCATCCCCTACGGGAAAACAATAGGAACCTCCATCCAAAGGAGGGGACAGGTGGCAAACAAGCAGACATCGTGTATAACATAATTTCAAATAGCAATGAGTGCTATGTAGAAAAAAATCAAGCAAGGTGAGGGAGCAAAGAATGCTGGTGGCGGGGGGTGATATCTCCAGGTTGGAAACATCTTTCTGAGGAGGTTACCTGAAGTGAGAGTGAGTCACGCAGTGATCTCAGGAAAGAGCATGGCCCAGGCAGGAGGGTGCAAAGATCCTGGGGCCACCATTCAGCAAACTGTATTTGAGCATCTCTGCCAGCTGGGCTCTCTTCCGGGCATTGAGATATGGCAGTGGACAAGTCTGATCCCATCCTTAACTTCCTTCTCACTCTGGGGGTGGGGGTGGGGGGGTGGGTTGAGGAGCATGGGGAGCTAACGAACAAGCTGGGCTCAGAGCTCAGCCTGGCTCAGAGGATGCGAGCTCAGAGTGTGGACACTTCTGTGGCACACCTTCCTGGTCATCATGCGTACTTAAGGGTACATGCCAACACACGGGCCTAGCTGTGACCACCCTGCAAAGGCTGTGGGCAGCATCTAGGTTCAATTCCCCAGGTTCTCACCCTCTTATAGGCAGTCAGAGCCCTTCATCTTCCTTGCAGGTCTAGGTGAGGGAGCTGAGGCTCAGAGCAGAGAACGGTCCTGGCTAGGGCCACACACGAGTCCCAAACTGGCTCTGACCAAGTTCCCCCCATTAGCATCCGTCTCTGTCCACCAGGACCCAAGCCCACCTGCTGGCAGCCCAGTGCCTGGCCATGACTGTCCCCTATACAAGCAAAGTGGCTAATGCCCACTTAGGCTCCTTCTCCCGCCTGCTGTTGTGCTGGAAAGGCAGCACCTACAAGCTGCTCTAAGGGGAGTTTGTCATCTTCCTGGTCTGCTATTACCTCATCCGCGTCATCTACAGGTAAGGTGGCATGGCACAGGCTGGGGCTGGGGAGAGGTGTAGCAGGCTCAGAGGGGGACTCCCAGGCAGCCAGAGAGCCATGGACCAATGAACTATATAAGCTGAGCCCAGCTTCTGGCCAGGCCTGGGGTGGGGCCAGGGGGCTGAGGAGGAGAGAATGGGAGTGAGGATGAGGTGGGCGGCTGGGTCTCAGACGCCCAGACACCCTCCTTTTCATCTAGCCCAGGGAGGGGTCCTGGAACCCTGGCCTGACCTGGTCCCATGCCCCAGGCCTGCTTGTCCAAATCCCCCAGGAAGCCCTGGGGAACGCTCCAAGGCCCAGAGTATATATTTTTCTTAAAGATCAAACACCCTAAGTTTCAGCTTGCCTTAAAACAACTGTTCCATGAATCCCTTGGCCGCTCCAGCAGGGGCCTTCCTTTCTATACCTCCCCCAGTGGTCAGTGTGAAGATTCTCACTGCCCTGTGGAGCAGAGGCCATGTTGGAGTTCATGGGTGCCTGGGGAGGGGCCCTGGGCTGAGCAAGTGGAAGGGACAGGGAGGTTGTGGGGTGGCACAGATGCAGCCCACTTGGATGCTGGGCCTAGCTGAACCCCGAAACAGCCTCGGCCATCTCCTTACAGTATCCACTCATCTCCATCCCTAGGCAGGCCCTCACCCAAGAACAGCAGCTGCTGTTCGAGAAGCTGTCTTGTATTGCGACAACTACATCCAACTCATCCCTAGTTCCTTTCTGCTGGGGGAGCACCCCTTTCTCGGTCTCAGGGTCCCCATGGTCTCACCAGGTTCCACATAGACCCTAGGGAGACGGGGGGATGCCAGGGGGTGAGGGCCAGCGGCCTGTCTGTGCCTCTCTGTAACCCAGGGAAATGGAGACTGCAGTCAGAGGGACTGAAGTCAGACCTTAGGAAGCACTTCCTGCTATCAGCACTCAAGACCCTACTTGCGAGGGAAGCGGGGGAGGGGAGAGGGTCTGGAGAAGCTCCGGGATGGGCGGGGGTGGGGGAGGGGGGATCCCCGGGAGAGGCTCTGACAGCCTGGGCCCTCCTGAGCTCCGTCCAGGGATGGGGCTGGCCCGCTCCCGTTACAAGGATGGGCGAAGCCGAGGGGGTCGCTGGGCGCTGGGCTCCGGCCGCAGTCTCGCCCCTCGGCGCCCACCCGTCCCCGCCCAGGCGTCTACGTGACGCTGATGGTGACGCGCTGGTGGAACCCGTACGAGAACCTGGTGTCCTGCTTCATCGGGGGCAAGGACTGGGAAGGCCCGGAGGCTGCGGTGCACGCTCTTCCGCTCTGTCACCCTGGGCTACGTGCTCACCCTGCGCAGCGCCAGCGCCTCCGTAGACAAGCGCTTTCCCAGCACCTCGTGTCAGCAGGTGGGCGGGGCCTGGAGGGGCTGGGCGGGGCCAGAGGCTGAGAAGGGCGGGGCCGGGGCGGCCGGTGGGTGGAGCCAGAGCCCCCTGGACCCGAGGAGCGGGGTGGTGCGGAGACCTGGGGCCCTATTGAGCTGGGAGGGGGCAGGCCTAAGGACCCCGGAGGATCAGTGAAGAGAGGGGGCGGGCGATGGGGCTTTCACCTTCCTTGTTCCAGCCTGGACGTAGGCCGACCTTGGGCTTTGATCCTGGTTGATCAGACAGACGGACCCCTCCCGTGTCAGTAACTATTTGGTGGAAGGCAGGAGGGCCGAGGAGCGCCCCAGCGCCCTTCCTGACTCTGCAGGAATCCGGGCCTCCGCAGGGCCTGGCCTGGCCACCTGGTGCCGGGTTCTCCCACCCACTGCCTTCTCCACTCTGCCCCCTCAGGCTTTATGACCCACGAGGAACACAAATACTTAGAAAGGCTCAACGCGCCACACAACAAGGTCTGGGTTCCCTGGGTGTGGTTCGCCAACCTGTCAGTGAAGGCCTGGCTTGGAGGTCGAATCCGAGACTCTGTCCTGCTTCAGACCCTGATGAACGTGAGCTGGGGCTGGGGCCCAGGTGGAACAAGCTGTCCCACGAAGACTTAAGCCCCTGAGGCTCCTCCCAGAGCCCACCCTGGGGTTGTAGGACCTTTTCCAACAGGAGTCCACGGCCCAAGGCCTCCTTTCATCCCTTAGGTGAGCCTGTGAGCTCCTGGTTCCTATTAATCAAGAAAAGGAGGCTGAAGCACAGAGAGGTTGAGTGAGCTGCCCCAAACCACACAGTCGAGGCTGGACCATGACCCCCAGACCCCGGTGGTTGGGGCAGAGCTGGAGTAAATCCAGGAGACCAGGCAGTGGTTATACCCTCCACACCCCCTCCTGCCCCCCAGGAGATGAACATCTTGCGTTCGCAGTGTGGACAACTGTATGCCTATGACTGCATCTGTATCCCGCTGGTGTACACACAGGTGAGGTCTAGGCCACTGAAGCTGTCCCTTTGGGAAACTGAGGCTAAGAGGGCTCACTTAAAGGCGAGGAGGAGGGAGTCAGGTATTCTGGGATGAGCTGGGATTGAGAAAACCTTCCCGACCAAAAGGGGGAAGAGTGAAATGAGACAAATTATGTGTCAGTGGCTGAGAGATTTCAGAGTCGAGAGGTTATCCTGGAGGTTATTCTTACGCATTATACAGATATCACCTTTTTAGTTTATAGTGTATTAGGCTAGAGGGAAGTACCTGAAACCGTAGAGCTGTGTTCTAGTAGCCTTGTTTCTTGAAGATGATTATATACTGATACAGCATTTACAATATGACTGTGTGATTGTGAAAACCTTGTGTCTGATGTTCCTTTTAGCTATGATATGGACAGATGAGTAGAAAATATGGATAAAAATAAACAAATAATAGGGAGAACAAAGGTTAAAATAAATGGAGTAGATTGAAATGCTAGTGGTCAATGACAGGGAAGGGTAAAGGGTATGACATGTATGAGTTTCTTTCTTTTTTCTTTCTCTGGAGAGATGCAAATGTTCAAAAAATGATCATGGTGATGAATACACAACTATATGATGATATTGTGAGCCACTGATTGTACACCATGTATAGAATGTTTGTCAAGAATGTTCCTGTATTTGTTTGTTGTTTACAATAAAAATATTTTAAAAAGAAGAAAAAGAGGGAGTCAGGTGTGGATTTGGCAGGTGCTGTCTAGTGCCATGTTCCAAGGGTCCAGGCACCTGCCTGGTCCAACCCTGTGGAGGCAGTGGGGTCGTCCTCGCTTTACAGAGGGGATGGCAGAGCCCCAGAGTCACCTGAGAGTAGAGTTAGAGCAAGGCCTCTGACTCCCAGCCCAGGGAGCTTCCTGATCCCAAGGTCCCCACCCAGCCCGTTTCTGCCTCTCCCTCTCCCTCCTGCCAGGTGGTGACATTGGCAGTACACAGCGTCTTCCTGGCCTGCCTGATTAGGGGCCAGTTTCTGGACCCAGCCAAGGGCTACCCTGGCCATGAGCTGGACCTCTCTGTGCCCGTCTTTACCGCCTCGCAGTGCTTCTTCTATGCGGGCTGGCTGAGGGTCAGCCTCCCAGGGCAGGACTCGTTGTGGGAGTGGCCAGAGGGCTCAGGCCCAACCCCAGGGGACCGACGGGGGTTAATTAGCCCTGACCCTAACCCCCCACTGGAAGAGTCTTAAAAATCTCCAGTCTGTACGTTCTCCCAGGGTTTCTTCATATGGAGAAACTGATACCCAAAGAGGGGAGAACCTGCTTTGAGACCTATGTCTCAATGCTTCCTCCCAGGGGCCAGAACTTAGAAGACCCGAGAGACAGAGGGAAAACTCAGTGTCAGCATTTGGTACCCCTTCAAAAGAATGCTCTTTAAATGTTTGTCTGGAACGAGGGGAACGTGTGCTATACAGGTGGCAGTGGCAGAACCCACTGGCAGGGCATCATCTCACCATCCCCAGGAATTTGACTGCGGCCACACACGTTTCCCCTCTGGCCAAAACAAAAGCCCTGAAGCTAACTAACCCCTACCCCTTTTGAAGGCAGGTTGACACCATCTTTCCTTACTCAAGATGACCATAGGGGCAGGTCTTATCCCCACCCCAAGTAGCTTCCCAAAGTGTCCCTCTCTGCACATCTAGCACTCTTCCTAAGAGGCATACTGAATAATCTGGTTTTCTTTCCACCCCGTTATGTCCTTCCTTCCATCTCACACCCATCCTCCCCGCCCCCCGCCTTTACTATTTTACTGCTGCTGGTGGTGGGTCTGTCTCTCCCTCCTGTCCATGTTACACAAACACACACACACACACACAAACACACACACACTGCTGCTCCCCTCTACCCCCACCCCCAGATATTTTTTATTTCTACTGCTTAAACCATCTTATACCACTTATCTTTTGAATTCTCAAGTGGTGCCCCAGTGGCCTGCAAGGTATCCCCCAAATCCTTAGCACATCTCATCACCTCTTCAGGGATTTGCCAAGGTGTTTGAGAAATTAGTACCTAGGAATCTGCCTGCCTGGACCACTCTTTAACCCAGCAGAGACCTCAGCATGTATCTCTGCTGTATTAGAAAATAATGAATAAACATGTTTAAAGACATGAATGAGTAAATGAAGGAATGAATAGCATTATACAGCTTCAGGAGAGATGCAGTGAAATGACTCAGCTGAGGGCTTATACTCCAGTATAAGCCTCCCTTGTCCAGAGTTGGAAACTGAGGCCTAGAGAGGGAAGAGTCTTGCTCAAAGGCAGCTAGAGATCAGTGATGCAGTTGGGATTTTAGGGCCTGGCTCCTGCTTCTGATCCACAACTGTTTTCTGTTAAGTCAGAGTGTTCTGATGAAGTGGGTGGAGGGATGGAGGGGAGGGGAGTGTCCCTGGATGACCCTCAGGCGGAAGAGGGGCAGCAAGCATGGCCCAGAAGGAGGCTGGGTCATCACAGATACCTCCTGAGTGGACTCTGTCCTACAGTCTCCCTTTCTCTCCAGCACGCAGAGAGAAGAGATGCAGTTTCAGGCAAACCAGGCCAAGAATGAGGATGGTGTTTCTGCTGGCATCCGTGGCCACTTCCTAGGGCTACAATCCCCTGACCATGCCACCAGTACAAACTCAAAGACCAAATCACTAGCCCCCAAGAAGGGAAGCTTTTTGCACAAACTAGACTATTATCCAGGTCTGCCCAGGGACCACAGGGGGTCCCTATTCTCTCTCAGAATGCCAGGCAGCACCCTGGGGACCAGGAAGACAGCAAGGCCTGGAAGCTGAAGGGGCCCACTCTAGTGTATGAAGTCAGCCTTCCACAGTTCCCCACAATGCCAGATGCCCCTCAACCACAACCGCATGGATTTCCCACCTGCACAGCCAGTGTCCTCAAGTCTTTCCAGCCTCACAGACAGAGATGTCACTGTCAAGGACCAAAGCCAAAACCCTGTGACTCCTGAGGCTAAAAATAGTTCTGAACTGCTCCCAGAGAAAGACGAGGACTCGAATGAGAGCCAAAAGTACATCCCACGAAGAGGAAAACTGTCGAGTTTAACCTGACAGAGGTGCCAGAGAGGGATGAGGGACACCCACCAAATTTGGAACAAGCAACAAACATGCACACCGGACAGAGAGATCATGGAGCTCCCCACCAAGCCTTGGAAAACAGGTCTTTCTTCCACACTAGGGCCACTGTATTTCCCCTATGGGTGTCCCCCCACCTCCTGGCCCAGTGCCACAGCACACTGGACTTAGGCTTGGCATTAGTTCAGAGCCCACACCTGATCCCCTAAGCAGGGGTTCTAGGGATGTCTTGGGGACTTTTGTCCACCTCACCTTAGAGCATGACATCATCAGGAAGACTTCCCTGGAACCCAAGGCAAGGAAGCTGGTAGGTTAGGCTCAGATGGGCAGATGTTGTCATTGGGCCCAGTTCACCTTGAGCAGGAGTGGTTTCACAAAACCCTGGGGTTACAACTGAGGGTCCCCTGTAACAACCCAAGAACTCTACCCACTACCTGTATTTTCCTAGGAGACCACAAATGAATACCTTGCATAACCACCTAAACCAGCAGTGAAGCACTCCAAGAGATAGCAGACACAGCCACGATCCTAGAACTAGCAGACAGTGATCAGGGCTTCCAAGGTCCCTGCGTATCTCCTTCACCATTTGAAGGAGCTCAAGTGTGCTCTTCAGGTCTTCTTGGGGTTGGCCCAAAACCGTCACGAGAAATGTTTCCCTTTATGCCAGACTATTTCCTGGGTTCTCTGAATTTATACCCAATTAAAGCTGCCCTACACCACCTACAATCATGATGTGAGAAGGAAGTTAAACTTCCTGTTGCTAAACTTTCACAAGTCATTTGCCTTTGTGGTCAGAATACACAGCTACACTGATTGAAAATTTAAAGGGCAACCAACCATCTGATCTTGCTTCTAGGATAAGCGGGGCAACTAGTACAAGTCACCTGTGGTGCGTTCAGCAAAGGATGGTAACGTAGCTATTAACGGCGAAGTCATTTGCTCTGCAATTTACTGTTTACTAAGCTCTTAATATTTAAAAGGTCTCAAACTTGCTTCTGCAGCATTTTGGTATTGAAATTAAGGTACATGCCACTTACATTCTTTCTCAATTTCTCCAACAGAAGTGAAACACATCCCTAACCTGTCTCCCAAAGGAGATAGTGACCTAAATGGTCCTTGTGTGCACACCAGAAAGAACTGATTGGGTTAAGCCATTCAGCTGTTCACACTGAAGAACGTCCCTACTGCATTATATGGTTAGCTTAATGGATAACAAAAAACAAGGAAGTCAGTAGTTCCCAGAACTACTTAAGCGTCATACACTTTCTAAACGGAAACTGTGAATTAGAATGAACCACTGGAAACAAGTAATTCCAAAAACCTAATTCAGAAATTCAGGAGTACTTAAGTCTAGTTTAAATTCAAAACACCTACACCTGTTACCTTTCCCAAACTAAGGAATTTAATATAAATCCTCAGAGGAACTTCGTTTTATTATGAGTGAAACTAAACTGTGGTGCTTAACTGCCAAGATGGCCTAGATAGATTTCCAGCCAGTTCAAAGGTCTCCAAGACAACAGCTGGGTACCAAATGACTTTATTTGAAGGAATGGTACAAATGAAACAACTTGGTGGGGGTTGATACAACTCAATAGAAAAGGCAAAGGTAAACCCAACATGCATGCACGGCCCTGGTGACCACGGAAGTCACCCCGTGACTCTGGGGAAGGCAGCGTAAGGCTTAGCTCTC
>PVIY010059108.1:0-12180 GCA_004026745.1 Myrmecophaga tridactyla | reverse complement strand
CTGCTGTCTGCCCGTGCTTTCTGGCTAGGACCACAGACCCTCGCAAAGGGGCAGCTGCCTGGGTTTGTCCTCAGGCTGTGGGTTGCCCCCCTGCCATGGCCTGGAGACTGGCTCTCCTCCACCTCCTCAGCAGCATGATTCCTTCCCTGAGACTCAGCGGCCTCATCTGTCAGATGGGCCGACGGGGTTGGCCCGAGGAGCCTGGGGGGTGGTCAGCCAACATGGGGCACAGTGATCACAGGGCAAATCATGGCTGGTGGGCTCAGGTGTGGGGGAGAGGCCCTGAGAAGATGGGTCTGCAGAAGAGGAGGAGGTGAAAGTGCCCTGGGAGTGGCCGGGGGCCCAGGCTGCCGGCTCCATTGCTAAATGGCCCGAGACCTTGCCGGGCCCCTGAATCTCTCTGGGCCGCCTTCTTCCTCAGCCAGGTGGTGAGGGTGGGGCTGTGGGGTCTGTGGTGGGGCCTTGCCCGCAGGCCTGGTTTGGAGGGAGCGGAGGCTGGTAGCTGGGCGAAGAGGCCTGGCTGCCTTGGTTTTCCTGGGACCGTCCCCCTGAGAGTGCAGGTTCCTGCTGGCTGCGGGGAATCCTGGGACTGGGCAGGGCCCAAGACTCAGAAAAGTGCAGCTGGTGGCTCCCAGCAACCATACAGGGCCTGGAGCTGGGTTGGGGGCCCCCCCCCGGCAGAGGCCCAGCATGAGCCAAGCGCGGCATCCTGTGGTGTCCTGGGAGCAGCGCCCCTGTGTGCCCAGGTGGGCATTGCAGGAATTCCGGGCTGGCCAGAGGCCTGGAGGGGAAGTCAGAGGCTGCTGCCTGGACTGCCGCGGGGTGACTCACTGGGAGGGTCCTTGTAGGCCCCTCCACTGCTTCCTTGCTCTGTTCTGGGCTGGACCCTCTGCAGAGAAGGGGGAGGGGGCCCGGCTCACCTCACTATCCATCGTGAGCTAAAGCTGGGCAGAGAGACCCAAGCCAGGGCCCGTGTGATGGGGTACACAGCAAGGGGCCCGGCCAAGCCCAGCCAGGGTTTCTCTCCCCTGCCTCAGGCCAAGTAGATGCCCCAGGCTTCCAGAGAGTTCTTCCAGAGACTCGACCCTTGACCCACGGCCCCGCCTTGTGGCGGCTTCATGCATGGGGTGCCTTGGCAGGCAGCTGCCCCCCAGGAGGGCCCAGCCCTGCCTACCTCCTTGGGCAGCCTCCGGGACCCTCAAGTCCTGAGGCCTCCTGCTTACCTGCAGGCCGAGCCCGGGGTTCAGCAGGGAGGCCTCACCGGTGCTCTCCCTGTCTGGGTGCCCTGCTCCCACTGGTTCTCACCCTCTGTGTGGTAGCTCTGGGCTGGGGGCTCAGGGACCACAGCCAGGGGTCTCCTGGTGGGGGTGGGTAGGTAAGGAAGCACTAGTAGATAAGGCCAGGCTTTGATTTGTGCTGGAAAACAAATGAAGCAGGGGCTAGGGGGCAGCCCCGGATGATTGGGAGCCCTCTGAAGCCTCTGAGGAGGTGACATTTTGCTGAACCTGAGGGACCAAAGACCAGGGAAACTGTAGGTACAAAGGCCCTGCGGCAGGAGCGAGGTCTGATTTGGGGCTACTGCAACCTGGGGGTCCCGCTGGGCCAGGTCACTGGGTGCCCAGGCCTGTTGCCATTGTAGGTGTCCAGTGGAGGGTGGGACAGGCAGGTGGAAGGGGCTGGGCCTCTCCGTGGCTGTAGACCCTGGAGTAAGGACAGGGGTGAGGTCTGGCCCCTGGGGAGACTGGGAAGGTAGGGCAGCCACGTTTACTAGATGCAGTCCCTGCCAGGGCGTCAGGCCTTTGTGTGTCCAGGAACAGCAAGTCTGGGAGCCCCTGGGGGCGGGCCCAGGCCGGACAGGCCTCTACTCCACCAGGACTATAGGCAGCTAGCCAGGCCCCCCCTCGGGGAATGGCCCCTGCCCCCACCTGCCCTCCCAGCTGCACCTGCTCCTTCCCCATCAGGGACCAGAGGCCAGGACTGTGCTGGGAGCTGCATTCTCCAGGCAGGACAGGCCCTCGGCAGGTGGCTGGACCGTGACAGTAGCAGCTGCCAGGCACTAAGTGTGAGCTGTGTAATCCCTGGGCAGGTGGCAGCTTTGGCCCCATTCTGTGGATAGGGACACTGAGGCACGGCAGCTGCTGTGACTTGGCCCCGTCCCCGGGCCTCGGCCCGCCGGTCGCCTGCACACCTCTACTCCAGGGCCTGGCCCTGCTCGGTTTTGGGCAGCTGGGCAAGAGTGGGTGGGGTAGGTGGCAGTGGACCTGATCCCTTGGCCCCTCAGCCCCTTGCCTCCGTGTGACCCAGGCTTGGAAGGGAGAGTGCAGCCCCCTCCCCTCCCCACCTGTTCATTCTAGCCAACACCCTGCAGTGTTAGGTGGGAAGAGGTGGTCTTGCCATGTGACCCACGACCTGCCCCTGCATCCCTGGGCCTGGCAACATGGGCCTCCTTACCACGTGCTCCAGGCCTGTCCTGCCTCGCTGGGCCTCCTTCTGCCCAGGGCATCTCCTGGATGGTCTAGATACCACCTCTTCCAAGGAGCCTGCCCTGACCTTTCTGTCTAAAGCAGGTGCCCTGTTCCCTCCCGCTGTGCCCATCTCTCACAGGACCCAGCCTTGTGGTCATGTGTGCAGTCGGCACTCAGTACATGTTAGCTGGATACCTGGATGTGTGGAGGGGATGTTGCAGGCAGCCTGGGGGTGCAGGCTGGCCTCCAGTCCTCGGGGACCCAACTGATGCCTCTCCCCAACAGGGCCAGTACTGTGACATCTGCACAGCTGCCAGCAGCCACAAGGCACACCCGGTGGGCAACGCCATCGATGGCACTGAGCGCTGGTGGCAGAGCCCGCCCCTGTCCCGCGGCCTGGAGTACAATGAGGTCAACGTCACTCTGGACCTCGGCCAGGTAGGGCCCTTCGCCCACCACCCCCACCTCTACCTGCACTGTCTCGGCAGGCTGCAGGTGGCCAAGCAGGCCTGTGGGCCCTGGGTGGTCCTCTCGGTGTCCCTGGGCTGGGCAGGGGCCAAGGAGACCACTGGGAGAGGGTGCCTGGGGCATAGAATGAGGCACCGACAAGGGCCTGGTGCTGACTGGGAGGAATTCCTTGTGGGGAGCAGGGCCTCTGCAGCTGGCGGGAGTGGGAGGGGCAGTAAGAATGCAGGAGGCCCGTCTGAAGTGGACATTCCTGGGATACCTGTGCTTGGCCATGGCGGAGTCAGGTGGGCCCGGCTCTGGGCATTCATGGGCCTTGGAGGCAGGAGGGGCTTGCAAGGTGCCCCTGCCCTGCTGTTCTGAGGACCCCCAGTGGGGGTGGGGGCGGCTCCTGGTTGCCCTCCTGGCTGGGCCCGGCTCCGCCACGGAGAGCAGGTACCCCCTGGCCTCCTACACAGAGCACTGTAGATGAGGCCGAGCTGGGAGCCCATGGGGGGCCATGCTCACGTGGGGCCTGGGTCCCAGCTGCTCTGGTCCTGTCCTGTGTGTGATCCAGGCCAGCCTACCTCCTCCTGAGCCTCGTGTCTCTGCTGGAATCACGTAGGGGTCAGGAGGCTGTGGGGAGCATTTCCCACCAGGTTGACAGCTGGAAGGGTGGGCGCTGGGGCAGTCCCAGGCCACAGGGCAGCACACCCGCCCCTGCTTGGAGGCCCCGGGGACGGGCTAGCTGCCAAGGAAGCAACTTAGGTCCCAGCCAGTGGCCTGGGTTTCCGGGGAGCCGTGGTTATATGTTAGGCCCCACGGAGAAGCAGGGAGAAAGCTGCCTGCAGGAGTGGGGAGGGGAGGCTCCCCCTGGAGTGCCGGCCCCCCTGGCTTGACCTGGCCCACCTCCCCTCACCTCTCTGGGCCGAGCTTTGAGGGGCTTCCTCAAGTCTGGCCTCTCCTGACCCCAGGGCCCCCATCTCTCTGTCTCCACCCACTGTGGGGTGCCCATGGCCGGGTGTGCATGGGAAGGATGGGGAAGAGTGGGTCCGGTGGGTGGGGGGTGCTCCTCCCTCACGGATCAGGCTGGCCAGGCTGGGAAACGGAGGGGCCCCAGCCCCTGTACAATGCTTAGATCCCCATGGCAATGCAGGGGCTGCAGGATGGAGGGGGCAGGTGGGGGGAGCCTGAGGACAGGACTTTGGGACAGGTGCACTGCCCCACCCCCGTTGGCCCTGCCATCTCGGGCTCTGGGCCAGCCTCGAGAGCCTTGGTCTCAACATGTGGGAACCAGGCGGAGACTCTGGGCCTAGAGTGGACTGTGGGCCAAGCTGCCGTGTGAGCTGTCCCAGGGCCAGGGAGAGGGTCTCACAGTGTGAGCGTCCTGCCTCTCCAAGCCTGTTTCCCCAGCCGTAAAGGTACATATTGGGGAAATAAGCCCTTTCCAGCTTTGACAGTGGGGAGGAGACTGTCCTCCCTCCCCCACTCCCTCTCCCCCCATCCATTTGCCTTTACTGCACATGAACACACCAAGGTTCTCCTGCCTTGGCTTGGGCCAAGGGGCTGCCAGCCCCGGTTGGGGTGGGGTGCAGGGGGTGCAGCCTGGTTGGGGGTAGGGGGAGGCGAGAGATGAAATTCCAGAGGAAGGTCCCACTTTCACTGCCCTCCCGTTTGGAAATGGGGCAATAGCTTCCTCTCTGAGCCACTGGCCGGTGATGGGGCCCCTCTGAAGTGCCTGCTTGCCGGGCAGGAGGAGACCCAACCCTCGGCTCCCTGCTGTGGGGCATGGGCTCAGGAGGAGGGGGGAGGAGGGCTTTGGAGGGTGGAGCATGCAGGCCCAAGGGGCAGGGGGCAGGGTGGGCTGCTGCTGTCCAGGGAGGCCTGCCTGGCTGGCCCTCACAGTGGCCCTGGGATGTGTCCTCACCCTGTCCCTGACCCCCTGGCCCAGGTGGGAGGCCAAGGGCAGAGCCCGGCTCCCAGCCTCCCTGCTCCTGTTGCCCACCCTGGGGCAGGGAGGGGCCTCCCTCAGGCAGGGCAGCACTGGGTGGGGTGGGGGGGTGCCTGGGAAGCCCCCCGTGGGCAGCACGCTTGGATCTGGAGTCTGAAGAGGAAGCCCCGGGAAACAGGGGGCAGCATGGGCTGCTGCCCAGGGAGGCCTGCTGGTTGAGGTGGGGGGCCGATGGGATGTCGGGGAGCCCTCCCCTACCCTTCTGGGGTCAAGCCTCGCGTGTTCAGGCCTTAAAGGAAGGGGTGGGGCCCTTGGGGCTCCTCCTTCCCACTTTGCAGGTGGAGAAACTGAGGCTCTGGAAGGGCGTGAGGAGGCGCTGGTGACTGCAGTGTCACTTCAGGCTGGTACCTGCCTCCTCGCTCATGACGGGTGGCTGCGCAGCGGGGGTGACGTGGGGGGTGGACGGAGTGCAGACTTGCTGAGCCATGCGGTGGACGCCAAGGAGTCCGGCCCCCGGGTTCGGGAATTGCCTTCCACAGCCTGGGACGCAGATTCCTACCCCAGGGCGGAGCCCGGAAGAGGTTGCTGGCCGGTGACTCAGGGGGCAGCTTCCGCAGTCCAGGCGGTGACCCTGCTGGGACCTCCTCCCTGGAGCGAAGGAGCGCTTATCTGGTCTGCCCTGTGAGCTTCCCGCCCACAGGCTCCCTCTTCCCAGAACCTCGCCGGGACCCTGTGCCCATGAGAGGTGGGCCTGACTGCTCACAGGGCTGCCCAGGCTCAGGGTCCTAGGTCCGTGCCCCTCCCTCTCCAGCCCTCCTCTAGCAGCCCCTTCCCCTCCTCCTCCAGCGCTCTGGCTGCAGATAAGAGGCGCTGACCCTCTGTCAGGAGGGTCTTCCAAAGCCTCTGCCTGTCCCCCCCCATCTGTGCACGTGCTGGGAGGGCAGCTGCGGCCAGCTTCACCCCAGCCCGGAGGTCCCGGAGGCCCCGGAGCCAGAGAGCAGACCGGGCTGTGTGGGGCATCTTAGGTATGAGGCCGAAAATGTCGATTTGGGGCCAAAGGCCAGGTGCAGGCAGGGTCTGTGTCTTCCTGGGGGGTAGGGGGTGGGGCATGGATGGCAGCCCCTCCCTGGGGCCATGTGGATGGGGGGTGGGGGCCTGGGCTGGGGCAGAGGCCAGAGCGGTGGGGAAGGGGTGGTGGAGGCCCTGCCAAGGCAGGGTGCCCCCTGGGTCCATGGGGAAACCGAGGCAGGGGAGGTTTACAAGAACGGTGGTGCCAGCCAGTGTGGGGGTCTGGGTTGGCTGTAGCCGCCTCCGTGCCGGAGCTCAGCTCCCTCCGATAGGGCTCACTGTCCTGCAGCGATACCGGGTAGATGGTGTGCCTGCGTGAGGGGCTCGAGCCCTGGCTGCAGGGGCCATGCTCGTGCCACTGTGCATGTGAGCCTGTCCTGAGTCCAGGGCTCCCGGCAGCATCCTGGCCCTGCGTGCCCATGGCTTGTCCGGTCACGAGGCCCCAGCAGGCACCTGGCCACGTGGCCCGCGCCCCAGCAGGGTCACTGCGGTTGTCCAAGCAAGTGACAGGAAGCGTGGCTGCGAGCAGCGTCCGGTTATAGAGCTCAGCAGCTGGGACAGGTGCAGGGCTGGGTGGGGTGCGTCGAGCTCCTGGGGGCACCCAGGGCAGAGGCCAAGCCCAGGGCGCACCCTCCTGCCACAGGCCTGCGGAGGATTGTTGTCCAGTGTGTCCGCTGCTCAGGACCCAGGGCGGGGCTGGGGCGCTGACATCTGGGGGCCTCCTGTGGCTGCCTACACTTGCCCTCGACGGTGGTACTCTGTTGTCCTGTACCCCATCTCCCCACTCGCTCTGAGACACCCCTGTTTCCTTACCCAGGTTACTCCAGGACCTGCTGGCTCCAAAGCTTTTTGCTTTCTGTATGTTTTAAACAAACCCCACTGTGCTGGCTTCTGACAAGGACCCTCTCAGGAAAGACTAAACTATTTAGGTTTCGGGCCATGATTCCCTTTGGGGTCAACATCACTTCCTGTGGCCCCTGGGCTGACTGTCTGGTGTGCCCCGGGCCCGGCCACAGGGGAGACGGTTAGCAAGCCAAGAGTCCTGGCTGGGCTCAGGCGGGACCTTGAAAGCCATGCTTTCAAGGCTCCTGGGGTGGCTGGCTCCAGGGTCCACACTGAACCTACCCAGGCCCGGGTCAGCAAGGTGCTAGAGACCATGGGCAGTTGCCTGGTTGGGACCCCCCCCCGCCCCATGCCTTCTCCAAGCTGCGAAGACACATCTGTCAGGAGCCCTGCCACTCCTGCCCACTCTGCAAGTTCCCGTCGCTCTAGCCCCTGTGCCCCCAGCAGGGCTGGTTCTCTGTGACCCCTGACTTCTGTGTTCCGTGTTTTTATTTTTCTTTCCCAGCAGTGGACTTGCCTATGGTATCACCTGGCTTTTTCCACTTTGCCATCTGTCTTGGGGCCAGAGCCCCGGGGGGCCTGGTTTGTTTTCAGGCTTCTGCTGCTGTATGGACTGGCCATGCTTATTTACGCAGTGGGGAGCAGGAGTAGACGTGTCCTACCCACTGGCTCACTCCTCACGCAGCTCTTATCAAGGCCTGCACGTGCGGGGCTGGGCAGAGGCTGGGAGCACAGGCCCTGAGGCCAGCCTGGGAGTCTGCAGCCCATGGGATAGGGGGCCCAGGAAGCCCTGGGGGACCTCAGCGTGTGATCCAAGGGGAGGGCCAGGGAGCAGCACGGACGCCTGGGTCTAGGGAGGGCTTCCTGTCTCCAGCCGGGCCGCTGCCTAGGACCCCAGCCTGGCCTTGAGACTTGGCATGTGGCCCTTCCTGCGGGGCTGGGCTGAGTCACAGTCTACCCCAGTGAGTCACACTGCCTGGTGGGGGGAGGGGGTGCTGGGTAGCAGGGCCCTCGACAGAACCCTTGTCCTGCAAGGGACAGCTGACACCTGGGCCCAGCCTCAGTTTCCCCACCTTAGGACAGCCAGGTCTGAGCTGGGATGTGGAAACAGGGTGGAGGCCCGGCCCGTGGTGACGTCTGCAGACTCTAGTTTTCTCTCTTCTTGCCTGTCACCTGGGCCTGGATCTGCTCCCTCTGTGACGCCCCCCCCTTGACCGCCCAGTCGCCTCTGGCTTCTGCTCACCTGCTCCAGGGACAGGTGGCCTCGCCATTCCAGGGCCACAAGCACTGCGCTGTCACGGAAGACCCTCCACCCCAACTGCCCACCAGGTGCCAGGGAGGGAGCGACTACCCCAGGGCCACCCGGCCAGCAGACCCATGATCGCTTCCTGCACTTGCCCTGGCCCCAGCCCTGCCCCCAGCACCCTATCCCAGGACCTTGCTGGCCCCCTGGCAGATGGATCATGGGGCTGGATCCCCTTTGGCAGGTCTCTGTCCCCTCTAGGCTGGGGGTGGGGCTGAGAGGCGGGTCAGCCTGCCGTCCTGGAGATGTGCCTGGCCCAAAATAGCCAGATTTTTAAAAATAACCCGGGTGCTTTTGTTTGGCTTTTGCTTGAAAAGAAGTTTTTTCCTCTATGCAGAGCTATGCAGTGGTGGTAAAGGTCAGCTCCGTGCTGGGAGCCGGAGCAAGCGGGCAGGGCAGGGGCGGTAGCAGCCGAGGGCAGGGGCTGTGCCTGCTTCAGTTCACACCAAGGGCGGCTGATGTGGACTGGGGGCCGAGACCCCAGTGAGGGGGACCCCCACAGCAGGCCTGCCCTCCCTCCCTCTGCATGCCTTGACAGCAGCTGTCTGGAGCCCTTGTCTGACAGACGGATGCTTGGGTGGACAGATGGGCAGGGTGGGGACTTAAGCATACCCCAGTGGACCTGGCTGGGGCCGGAAGTTTCCATTTTCCCCTCTTCCTGCTTGATCAGTGTCTTCGAGTCAACATTTGTGCAAGTGCCTTCAGCTGGGAAAAATGCAGCCGCCTGGCCAGGGACAGGGGGGCTAAGTGAGCCACGGAGGGCACAGCCTGGGGACAGCATCGGTGCAGGGAAAGGCGGGGGCGGGCCCTGGAGGTCTTTATCTCCACTGGAGGCTTCAGTGTGGCGCCTGGCTCCACTCCCAGGAGGAGCCCAGCTCTGTCTCACGCAGTGGGTACCACTGCCCCATGCTGTACACACGCTAGCCACTGACTGGGGCTCTCCAGGGCTTCCCAGAATGCACGAGGTTAGGGGCAGGCCTCTGGGGCCACATGAGGCCCAAGCCTGCAGGGCTCGCCCCCTCCGTTCCCCTCCCCTCCCTTCCCTTCCCTTCTCTTCCCCTCTCGTCCCCTCCTCCACCCTCCCCCGCCCTGCTCCCCCATGGGGTTGTGGGAGTTGACCTCAGAACCTGGCCGCAGGGGAATCGAGCCCCTACCCCCGGGCTTGCCTGCTGGCTATGGCCCCCACAGTCCCCACAGAAGCCAGGCCTTCCTGGAAGGGCAGCCTGTGCCCAGGCAGGTCTCAGGCCTCTGGCAGGTGGGGGGCCACAGAGAGAAGTCCTCCGCTGGGGGGCAGGCCTGGGCGTGACGTCACCCCAGAGGCTGGGCAGGCGGTGCAGAGCCAATCTGGGGTACACCCGTGAGATGGAGGAGCAGGGGCTCCCTGCCCTCCTGGCCCCCCTACATGTTGGGGTGCCCCCAACTGTTCCACCCAGGTCTCCTTGGAGCCCGACACACACCCTGCCCAGATCCCCCAGCTCTCTGCCCCCTTGTTGCCCCTTCCCTACAGACTTCTGGGGCTGAGCAGTGGGGTAAGGGCTGCTTCCCAGTCCTTGGAGCCCCGAGAGGCTTGGGAGCCAGTCCTGGAAGCCAGCCCCACCCCACGCATCCCCGCCCACCTCCCCATTGTCAGCACTAAGTGGGGGAGGCCGAACCTGGGAGCAGGTGCTATGGGCCTGGAGTGTGTGCGACCACCCAGATGTGAGTGGGCCCCCAAGTGAGAGGCTCCCCCAGTGTGAGACACCCACCAGGCCGACCTAAATGTCCCCCTGGGGTGGGGGGTCTGCTGGCCTTGCTGGGGGGACTGAACAGGTGCCTGCTATGGCCCCTGGGCTGCTTGGGGTGGACCCTGGGGCCTTTCCTCCTGGGCTGTGGGCTTGGCCCCCCCGGGACTGGATGAGGGTGTTTTAGGGAGCACAGTCTCTGGTGCCCACCCCACAAGGGCCCTGCCAGCTGCCGGTGATTTCCCCTTGTGGCGAAAATGGCATCTGCACTGACAGTCTGCCCCCCTTTGGCTGCCTTCGAGTGTGGGACTTGATGGCCCCAATCACATGTGCGGTGTGGCACACCATCCCCCAGGCAGCACCCTGCACCCGCCCAGCACCGCCCGCCATGCCCGGCAAGCTCTGCCCCGCTCCTGCCCCTGAGCCGCCACCTGTGCCCACACCTTCCTCCTCGCACCCCCCGTGCATCCCCTCTGTCCCCAGCGGGCTCTTGGGCAGCTGCTTTTTGAAAGGGGAAATTACTGCCCCCCCATGCATCTGTTGGGGCTCTGGGGACCCCCCCACCCCGGTTTACAGTGGGGCAATGAGCATTTGTTGTGGCCCCAGATGACAGGCCCTGGGGAGCCCATTGGGGTCACTGTGGAGTGGACAGAGGCATGGAGGGGGGAGGGAGGCACAGGTAGGCAGGCTCAGTCAGGGAGGGCTTCCCAGAGGAGGTGTCAGAAGCTTCCTGTGAGGGCTGTTAGGCGGGCTGGGGGCCCTGAAGCAAGACCAGCCAGGCCGCGGGACCAGGGGCACAGTCTGCCGAGCAGGAGCACCCATGGGGCTTCTGTCCAGGAAGAGATGGCCAGAAGTGGGGGACGTCCTCCCTCCATTAGCTCCAGGAGGCTGAGGTCAGGTAGGATTCAGGGAGGAAGGAGGGAGAGAGGACACAGGCGGGTAGGCCACCAGGGCAGTGGCTCAGGGCCTGTGGCCCAGCTTTCCCCATTTTCCAGTGTGAGGATAGGAGCTGGGCCCCCCAGCAGCACTTGCCTTCCTGCTCCCGGGTTGAGGGGGCGGGAGCAGGGTGAGGTGAAGGACAGGCCCTGTCCTGGGATGGGGCCATATGCATGGGCCAGGGGGCTAGGCCCCGGGGATACTGGCTGTCCTCATGGCTTTGGGGACAGCAGGGCTGGCTACTCTCCCGTTCTCCACCCTGCTCACACCTTCCAGAGGCTGCTTCCTGAGAGGAGGGAGCTTGGAAAGGACCCCTTCCCCTTCATTTGCTGCTTCGTCTCCAGGGCAGGCCCTGCCCTGCAGCCCCTCAGCTCCCCCCAGCCCCTCTCCTGAACTGTCCGGCCACCCAGGGCCACCGTCCCTCACGGTCCCCCTCCCCAGGTCTTCCATGTGGCCTACGTGCTCATCAAGTTCGCCAACTCCCCGCGGCCGGACCTCTGGGTGCTAGAGCGGTCTACGGACTTCGGCCGCACCTACCAGCCGTGGCAGTACTTTGCCTGTGAGTCTCCCTGGGGGTCCCTGGGGTGGGGCCATGGTGCTGTGCCTTGTGGTTTCCACGCTGGTGGCCTGTAGGGTGCCAGTGACGGAAGCTTCCCAAAGGCTCCCGGCCCCAACCTTGGACCTGGGTGGGTCCTGGGGCCGGCAGCACCAGTTCTCTCGGCCACTCCTGGCCCTGCTGCTAGCCTCGGGCTCGGGCAGCTGCTGGGGGGGCAGCAACACGCCTGGCCACTCCCGCCTGCCTCCCCGCCTGCCCCGCCGCCTGCTCCAGCACTCCCCAGTGGCTTGGGGGCCGCCCTGCGCCCAGGGTTGGGCAGGCACCGCTCACGCACCCCAACACGCCATGGCCTGAGCGGGGAGGGGTATTGGGGCTGTCCCCCAAGGGGCCGATGAGGGCAGCCAAGGGGTCCAAGGGAGGGGGTGCCCATTCTCTGCAGTCATAGCAGGGAGAGGGTCGGGCACGGCAAGGTTGGGGGTTTGTGGTCGGGTGAGCCCTGGGGGCTGGGCCCCCGTCTGTGTCCTCCTCTCAGTCTGAGTCTCACTCTCTCTCCAACAAGAGCCGCCGGTGCCCTCATGTGGGATGCGTTCAGTGGTCTGATGGGTGTGGGTGGGCCTGGGTCCCTCGGGGGGCAGGGGGCTGTGGGCTTGGCAGGGACAGCGAACCCCCCTCCCTAATGCGGTGGCAGGTTCCAGGACGCTCAGGGCCTGCCTGCATCTTGGGGACCCCTGAGCACCCCCCTTCCAGCACCCTCACTCTCCCCACACGACTGCTCCCCCAGCCTCCAAGAGGGACTGCCTGGAGCGGTTCGGGCCCCAGACGCTGGAGCGCATCACACAGGACGACACCGCCATTTGTACCACTGAGTACTCACGCATCGTGCCCCTGGAGAA
>PVIY010059107.1:0-12178 GCA_004026745.1 Myrmecophaga tridactyla | reverse complement strand
ATGTTCCATTGTGTGTGTAGACCACGTTTTGTTTATCCACTCGTTGGTTGATGGACATTTGTGTTCTTTCTGCTTTGGAACTAATTTGAATAAAATGCAGCTATAAACATTCATATACAAGTTTTTGTGTAGGCATATGTTTTCCTTTCTATTGGGTTTATACCTAGCAGTGGAATTGCTGGATCATATGCTAATTTTACAGTGAAGAAATGCGATGAAGATTAAATGAATTAATAACTAAAACGATTATCACAGAATCAGACATTTACTAAGTGCTCAATAATGTAAATGACATAAGAGCACCTGTTATCTGTCTTACTCACAGTTCCAAACATTCTTAGGGCCTGGAATGGGCCTGGTTATAGCAGCTACTCAAGAAATATTTCTTCAAATGTTGGCTATTACTATTTTACTCCCCATCTCACAGACCAGAAATTTCTCTTATAGCTGCTAAGAGACAACACAATTTCACTTTTCCTTAGCATACATATTACTTCAAAGCAAATTTGCATCAGCTTTCCAGTTGAAACCTTGTCATGCATGTATATCATCGGTTCAGATAAAAAGCAGGGGATTTTTGGCCCCTGGAGAATTAGAGACCTTTCAGTGGAAAGGAATGTGGCACAACCAGCAGGCCCAGTGGAAGGCCAGAAAGAGTGGCTGACACTGAATATAGAGGTTGCACTTTTATGAGTTGAGTTGTGTCACCCCAAAAGATAAGCGGAAGTCCTTACCCCTGGGACTGAGAATGTGAGCTTATTTGAAAAGAGGGTCATTGCAGATGGAATTGGTTAAGTTAAAATGAGGTCATACTGGAGTCAGGTGAACCTTTATTCTAATATGATTGGTGTCCCTATAAAAAGGGACCCAGAGAGAAAATGGTATGTGACCATGGGGGCAGATTAAAGGTCTGCAGTGCAAGCCAAGGAACCTCAAGGATTGTGGGCCACCTGCCAGAAACCAGGCACAGCACTGCTGACATCTAAATTTCAGACTCAGAGCCTCCCGAACTGTGAGACAATAGGGTTCCGTTGTTTTAAGCCACCCAGTCTGCAATACTTTCTTAACACAGCAGCCTAGCAAACTAAAACAACATCCGAAGCAGATTTCTCTAATTTACATTGCCACCCCTAAAAACTACTAAGCTCGGCCATCCCAAGATACACCCAGTGCCAATCTTCTCTCTCCCAGGCCCTGCAGTGATAAGGAAAATCCCAGCGCTTTGATATCACGTGGCTTTGCTTTGAAACCAGGCTCCATCCAAATCGGTTTGTGGAGCTGCATAAGACAGACAAATCTGTCTGGTTTCTCATAGGAAAATGGAGATAAAAGGTGCTCGAGGGTTGAACAGGATTGGTGAGGGAAGCTCCAGCACTTCAGTCCAGACTGGGCATTTGGTCCATGGCCGCATTCTTTGAGCATCCTCCATGCACAGATGCCCCTCTTAAGGAAGCAAAGAAGAACCCATCTTACCCCGCTTAGACTTGACAAGGTCAGGCTAAAAAGATGTGTGCACAAGCTCAATATCTGCCCTTTAAAATGACCAGGAAAGAGGGTGGAGAGAAAAATGAGTTGCCAAACGATTAGAGAAAATCCTGGAAGACCGTAATCCAGGGAAAAAAAATTGTACCCAGGTTACAAAGGTAAAATATACTAATTTCGTCACTAATTACAATATAGAGTTAAAAATGTATTTTCTAATGTTATAGCTATAATGGAAACCATTAAAGATATAAATGTAAACTTTCCAAACTATCTGAAGAAACAAAGCAAAGAGATTACATACTAAAAGATCCTCAAAAGAAGCTATATAAACTGACAATGACATAAAATAATGATTGATACTTAACCTTAGTTTTGTAAAAATTCAGAAAGGAGAACAATGATCAAAAGAAAAAACTTTCATATTGAATAACTATTACTAAACTCTGTACCCCATGCAAGACATTTCTAAAATGAACTAGTTTAAAGGATAACATGATGGGCAGAGATAAACAAAGCTAATGCAAACAAAAATAAAGCAGGTTCTTTCTCTCCAAGATTAAATGCTGTCTTTATTGCTTCATGCAAAGATTATCAGACCTAGGGATCAGATTTACCATTTTATCTTCTAATTGGTTGCCATTTGTATATACTAAGACTATTCATTTCTGTATATTAATTTTATATTTATATCCTTCATTTTAAAATTAGTTTAAAAATTTATTCTCTTTGAGTCTCCCAAAAATCTAGTCGTATCATCTGCAAATAATATGTAACCTTCTTTTTTCACCTTTCATACTGATAATTTTTTTTCTCTTGCTAATTCATTGTCTGGTACTGTTTTAAAAAAAAACACACACACAATGAGATAGCATAGTTCATACACACTAGAATGGTTACTATTTAAAAACAGAAAATACTAGTGTTGGAAAGTATGTAGAGAAATAGGAACATCTGTTCATTGTTGATGAAAATATAAAATGGTGCAGCTGCTGTGGAAAACAGTTTTCCTCAGAAAATTAAGTTTACAATCACTGAATGACCCAGAAAATCCACATCTAGATTTATACCCAAAAGAATTGAAAGCAGGAATTCGAACAGATATTTGCACACCAATGTTCAAAAAGGCATTATTCACAATTGCTGAAAAATGGACACAACCCAAATGTTCACGAATAGATCAATAGAGAAACAACATGTGGTATATACATACAGTGGAATATTATTCAGCTGTAAAAAGGAATGAAATTCTGATACATGTGACAACATGCATGAACCTTGAAGATACTTGTTGAGGGAAATAAGCCAAGCACAACAGGACAAATATTTTATGATCTCACTGATACGAAATAATTAAAATAAGCAAATTCATAGAGCCAGAAACTAAAATATGGGCTACAAGGGGCCAGGATGTTGACAGGGAAGAGACAGTTAATGGTTAATTGGTACAGAGATTGTGTTTGTGGTGGTGGAATGTTTTGGATGCTAGTGATGGTAGCACAACAGTGTGAATGCAATTACTGCCAATGAAATATGTATTTGAATGGGCTGATGGGGACATTTTAGGTTGTAAATATGTTTCTAGAATTTTTTTTAACCATGGGACTGTACAACACAAATATTAAACTCTAATATAAGCTGTGGATTGTAGTTAATAGCATAATTATAAAAATATTGTTTCATCAATTGTAACAAAGTTACACCTTAATGCACAGTCTTAAAATTACGGTAAACTGTGTGTAAGAAGGGTATATGGGAACTCTGTCTTTTCGCCATGATTTTTCAGTCAAACTACAACTTTTTTAATAAAAAATGTGTAAAAAATAGTAGTGATATTGATGTTTTCCTTCTTTTGAATTCAATGGGGAGTTCCTCTAGTGTTTCCTATTAAGCTTGACTCTGGTTTTGAAACTGACATAGATATATTTTAATATATTAAAAATAAATCTATTCCTATTTTATTAAGAGCTTTTATCAAGCCTAAGTATTAAATGTTATCAAATAATTTCCAGGAGCTGTAGCAGTGCTCAGAATCAAATGTTCTGCGATGTTGGAAATCTTCAATTTCTGTGCTGTTCAAAAGGATCGCCACTAGCCACATATGGGCCCTTAACATGTGGCTAATGTGACAAATTTACTTAATGGCAATTTAAATTTAAATGGGCATACATGGCTAGTGGTTACTGCATTGAATAGTGCAAGTCTAAGTAGATTCCCCTGTTAATATGATCAATTATATTAATATTTTCTTTTTATGTGGACCCAATATTTACATGCCTGGGATAAGCCCCATTTTGTCAAGGATTATTATGCTAAATTATGTTGATATTTAAAAAACTTAAAAATGAATATATACAGATATGTATATAAAATATGTGTATATGATCTAATAATAATAATAATTAACCATCTATCCGCCTACAGGTCACTAAATACAGCTATTGTCTCAGAATCCTTCTATATGCAGATGCTTCTGCCAGACATGGGCTATATTGGCTTTGTTTTAATCAATTCTTGTTTTTAAAATAGTTTCATCAACTAGGAATATAAAGCTAAAGTGTAAAACATTTTCATCAATGATTTTGTTCTTCAATTTTTCTTTCTAAAATTACATTATTGAAGGTGAACATTTTCATCATTGTTTTTGCTGTAATCTGTAGAATACTTATAAAACTTGTTCTTCCAACTCTTCTATCCAGTTTTTCATTTTTCCTTATTTTCCTTGCAAGAGCTCTTTTTGTCCTCTGAAGATTCCTTCTTAATAGCATTAGCTGTTTTTAATTTACTCACTGAAGACATTAATGATAATTAATGAAAATTTTTTTCTTCTTATGGAGTTCAGTTTCTTCCAGGTTGCTATTTTCTGATTAATTCCATGCAAGAGACTTTCTTTAAAATCTTCGTTTGACTCTTATATAAAACTGGAAGTCTAAAAGCTGATTCACTGTTTGGAGAATGTGATTGAACATTGTTTGGCTTTCAGCGTCACTATAAAATTATCTCCTTTGGTGGAACCCCTAGTTTCAGAATGTTCATGTCTATCATTTGACAGGTAAAAACCCCAGAGAGAATTCCTTCAATTTCATGCTTGGAGGATAAAGGCCTATTTAGTTCTAGAAGCCATGTGGGGGAGGAGAACTGGAGCTTTCTTTGAATGGTCATCAAATCCCCCTTGTATCAGCAGGATAATACTCTCACACTCTCAGTGTGCTCAGTGTCCTGAAGTCCAGAGGCAATCTCTTTTTATTCACCCAGAAAATAGATCCCCAGATATTCGCGAGGGTGAAGGAGGTGGTTTCTCAGTTGTAAAATGAGGGAAGCAGATCTAGATTCCTAATTGCTTCTTAATCTGGTTTCTGTCTCACTACGTTTTCTTAAGGTACATTGTGCTGCTAGTTTCTGTGCCTTTTGAAGTTCCTGTATTGTAAATCTGATTGTTTTTTGGCTTTCCCCACTGTGGTAATATGGAGGCTAAATACCTCAGAAAAACATGTTCTTAATCTTCATCCATTCCTGTGGGTATCAACCCATTGTAAATAGGACCTATTGATGAGGTTACTTCAGTTCTGATGTGGCCCAACTGAATCTGGACTGGTTTTCATCCTATTACTCCAGTCCTTTATAAGAAGAATGAAAATCAGACACATAGAAAGGAAGCCATGGTGCTCAGAAAAGCCGGGAGAGTCCGCCATACATCTCGCCACATTACAGAAGGATCAAGGACCAAAGATCACTGGCAGTCAGCCCCAGAACACTGCAGATTCTGGGAGAATGCATCAACTTGATGAGGCCTTGATTTTGCACTTCTACTAGCTTCACAACATTTAACCAGTAAAATCTAATTGTTTAAGCTAAACAATTTGCAGTAGTTTTAGTGATTTTCAGTCAGGAAACTAAAATACCCACTAATTAAGGTTTCTTAGGTCTGCTATATCCCTGGATTCTATATACCTCATTTCAAGGCATCTCCTGAGCCTTCCTGGGGGCCAGTTCAATATCTAATGGTCAATGTAATTAATGGGTTTGATGCAACTGAAATGCATGACTCCAAAGTAGCCTTTCACTTCAACTCACTACGACTCTGCTCTGGACTAACTGAACTAATCCAGGACAGGACTTCTCCAGTTCTGTGTGGCTAATACTCTCAGAGGAACACAGGTCAGTCTTCAACCGAGTGGATGGGAGTAGGATGCCAACTCCATTGGGAGTCAGGATACCAGGGCTCATATTCCCAGTTTTGCTATGACCCAACTGTGTGCCCTGAGAGAATATGACTGTTAAGAGTAAAGCACAATCCATAACTAAGAACACAGAGCTGAAGTTTATTTACTTGTCGGACAAGAGAATAAACTAATGAAGTATTATCTTTCTCTTCCTCTCTCTCTCTTTCCATATATACATATATATATAAAACAAAAATTCATAATAACCATGTATATTGTTAAGAAATTGTAAGCTCCCATATGAAGAAAACTTTATGATGCTACAGGATCCACAAAAGAAGATTCAAACAAATGAAGATGCATATTAATGGTTATTGAGTAAGAAGATGCACATTACGGCTATTGAGCAAGATTAATTTACATCCCCACATGTAAATTCTCCCTAAACTAATCTTAAACTAAACGCAATTTCCCCCAAAGTTAAAATAGGTTATTATTAACTAGACATACTTACTTTTCTGAAATATTGCACAGCAAAAGCAGTGAGGGAGAAGAAGAAAAGTGATGAGAGAGATAGTAAATATTAAAGGATATCATAGAATTACAATAGTGAAAACTGTGTCATACAAAAGCGTGCATGAACAAAGATCCAAATGTAATAAAAGTTTAGAAATAGGTATATTTACAAATAGGAATGTATTATATAATTAATTGGGAATTTCACAACAGGAGAAAATTATATTGATCATGGTACATTAAATCTTGTAAAAGTACTAGAAGAAACTGAAGTACGGAAGTTTTTCTAGAGAGGATATGAAGTCAAGAATCCATAAAAAATTATAAAATTCTATTACATATTTTTAAAAATCTGCTTGACGAGCACCATAATAAGCAAAACCCAATGACAAATGATAAACTTAAATAATATTTGCAACTTAGGTCACAGAAAAGAAAGGACAATTTTTCTTAATAGATAAAGTGTTCCAACATATTAATAAAAATTCTAAAATAGGAAAATTTACCAGGGATGCAATTCGTGTATTCATAAAAAAGGAACTATGAAAAATTGTATTTAAGGGTATGAAAACATCCTCCGCCTTGCCCATAAGTGAAGTACAAAGTAAAAGAACCCAGAGAGCCATTTTTCACTAACCAAACAGAAATCCTGAAAGAGTTTGTTAACATTTGTGAAGACTATGAGGAAAAGGAACTTGCATACATTGCTTGGGTGCATGTAAATTTGAACAGTTAACATGGTCAGCATTTGGCAATTGCGGTCAAAACCATAAATCCACAGTCTTTGACACAGCAGCTTCCGAGTTTTGTCTTATACATACGTTTCCACATGAGCAAAATGACTAAGGTACATGGTTGTCATTGCAGCATGGTTTGTAATATCAGAAATGTGAAATGTCATTCACAGGGGACTATATAAATTATCATGTCTATGTCTATATAGTCCTCATTCTAAAAGCATACAGAAGGATGCCAAAGCTCTTTACTGATTTGGAACCATCTTCAAGATATAATTTTCTTTCCTTTTTTTACCCTAACCTCTAGTCTATTTTCTTTCTCTATGAATTTGCATTTTCTAGGTATTTCATATAAATAAAATAATATCATACATTTTGTGTCGCTCCTTCAACATTTTTTTCAAGGTTTATCCATGTTGTAGCATATGTCAGACTTCATTCCTTTTTTACAGCTGGATAGTATTACAGCATATGGATATACACATACTGTTTATCTATTTATCTGTCGATGGACACGGGTTGTTTACACCTTTTAGCTACTGTGAATAATGCTGCTACAAACATTAGTGTGAAAACATCTGTTGGAGTCCTGGTTTTCCATCCTTTTGGGTTAATAATAAGGTATAATATTATTAAGTAAAAAAAAAAAAGAAAAGTGTAGAACAGTTTACAGACTATGATACCATAATGTAAAAAGACACAAAAATAATCTGTATGCATGTACCTGTGTTTATACACAAAACCTCTGTGTTTATACACAAAATCTCTGGTGGGATGTATAGGAAAATGAGCCAGATGTTTCAAGGGAGGGGATTGAAGTACTTGTTACATTAATGTTAAGGAGACTGTGCCCTGTTAACCCTCACCACTTTTTGTATTTTGAGACGTATGAATGCACCACCTAGCATAAAATCTAAATTTTGAAAAAGTCAACTGAATGTAAATCTGATTCATTCAATTTACTCGTAAATCTAAGTATGGTTTTTAGAGCAATATCACAATTTGCATTAATATACTCAGCGACTGCCAGAAACACAGAGTACAGAATAAATCACTGATGTCGAAGTAAGATATAACTCATAGTAAACAAAGCTGATACTCTGCAATTACACCAGATTGCAACTTTTTACAAAGACTATCTTCTATGTAATGGAATTATAAAATATGGTTCTTGTGACTGCTATTTCCAAACATCTGATAATACTAGTTCAACATGGTACATAGTGAGAAGTCGACAATGTAATGAATCCAAAGAGAAAGAGATTGGAAAGTATAATGATAACCTCATTATTTTACATATTATTAGTGAAATGTGACAATTAGGATAACTGGATTATGGTTAATTGCCCCAATGTCAAGTGAATACCAAAGTGACAATGCAACATTCCACATTATAAAGAGAATGCTTGTCCCACCGTAATCCTGCCACAGGATATTGAAGAAATGTGTATGACAGTTGTACATCAGAGAGTGGTTCTGTTTGGTTGTAAGCAACTGATTAATTGTGGGATAGAGAGGCTACTGGGAATGAGACTTGGGCCTCACTGTTCCAAAGGACTCAGGGGAAGAATGAAAATGGGACCTCATCAAAATGAAGTTGTCCACAGAGAACCTACTCTTGGAGGAACATATTATGGTACCCCCAGAATCTTGGCGCAGCTATTTCCCTGGCCAAATGGAAAATGCAGCTTGCAAATGCATTTAAAACAAGAGGAGCCTGATTATAAAGTCTCTAAGAATGGCAAGACTTACTGGACATCAAATTTTTTCATCTTAAGCAGCAAGAGTCACTCATATTGCTTGATGAGCATTTATAAGTTTTTTGGAAAGACAAATCATTTATGGCTAGTTCACTGAAGCTGATTTTAATGTTTCCTTATAAATAGTCTTTAAATGATTATGGGAGTGGCAAATGATGGCTCAAAATTTGCATATAGACTTTATAAAGTTGGTTTTGTTAACTCTTCCTTGTCCCACAATACCTCTCACAAGATTCTTGAGTTTGAATATTGTTTATGGTAAGAGCCAGAGAGATTGGCGGGTAGATCCTGTAGGAACAGGCCAGCCTGGGAGACCAAGGGGTACCACTTCCCTCTTACTCTGTCCCCCAACTTCCTCTTCTGGTTATTCAGCTCTGCCACAGACAAGACCCACAAAGAGCAGTCTTTCCTGATTCGGTTTAAAGCAGGTAAAGGTACTTAGTGAATCTCTAGAAGTCTATTGGCCATGAGACAAAGTCAGAAAATATCAGTCTTTAAAAAGAAAACTTTCTAAAGTTGTCAAAATTATATGATGCTTCAGACATAGTTCAATAAAATAACCTTCTCTAGAGAAGTGATTCACAAATGAGTTGTTGGTCAGGCTTGGGATTCATGAATAAGCCCAGGCAGTCTCTCCAGTATTTTATCAAGAAGTCCATCTAATCTGAGGAAGATGTTCATAATTATGCCTTGTTCATGGGATAAGCTATTATAAAGAAGCTTTTTGTGACCAATGAGAAATATTAAAAATATTAAAAACAAGTCAGTATCTCTCTAAATTGGAGGCTCAAGGTAGGCGTCTGTCCCAGTGTGGATAAGGATGGCTCACAGGCCAAAGTCATGGTGTGCACATTTATTAGAGTTTCAGAAACACCCATCTTCCTCTTTCCTAACCCACTGCTTACCAAGCAAGTCTCAAAACTGTAATTTGGCTCATAAACACACTAATTCAGCAAGATGTTCAGACATGACTAAGCATGATTTACAACATAGCTTCATTTACAAATCGGTAAATTGGCCTGTTGGCAGATGATAGATTTGATATGTGGTTTGGGAACTTTTCTTTGTCCCTCCCAAAATGTGCCAAGTGCTTCTCCCCCTCTATCCTCCCATTGATCTATATGCACATGCCTTTCAGAGCACTACATCCTTGTATGATTGCAAACTCTTTATGTATCTTTTTCTGCTACCAAACTGGACATTCTTTAAGGGCAGGATTGTCTTCCTTAGTCACCTTGTACTTTCTGCAGCAGGTGCTCAAGAAGTACACATTCAATGGACTTAAACTAGACCCCTGAGATCTGACAATGTGTGAGTGAAGAAACAATAAAGCATTTGATCTTGCAAAATGGAGACCAGATTCAGAAACGTCCTGTGGCTACACCAAGGAATAACCGCCCACAAGGGAAAATCCCTGGATTTAGCACAGCTTACACCAAGGCACCTCCTGAGCCCTGCACTGTGCCAGCACTCCTACCTCACTGGGTAGGATATTAGCTATTGACCATTTGTTCATCATCTAATTGTCAGTGTGGTGGGACTGATACAACTGACCAGGAGAACTGAAATATTTGACTCCAAAGTACCACTTTAGTTCAACTCACTCTGCCTCTGCTCTGGACTCACTGAAATTTCCCAGATTGGATTCCTCCAGACCTGAGTGGTTAATACTCTCAGAGGAACACAGGTCAGTCTTCAACTGTGTGGGATGGGAATGGGGTGTCAACTCCACTGGGAGTCAGGATACCAGGCTTCATTTACCCAACTGCGTGCCCTGACAGAAGATGACTGTCAAAGAGTAAAATGGAAGCAGTCAGAGCTAAGAACACAAAACTGAAGTTTATCTGCCAGGCAACAGAACAAACCAGAGAGGGAGTCACTCAGTGGTTGGTAAATGGAGAACAACCAGGGATTTCAGTTTGTCCCAGTCTTCCCACCTTGATGACAAACTCCCTCACTAACTTCCTTCTAAGCCTTATTGGAGTTGGTTTTGCCTGTGCAAACTATAAAGCAAAATGAATTAAACCATGTTCTGGTGCTACCCAAGACACCCCAGAAAATATAGTAATTTGCAATAATCTATTATTTTATGCTTGAATAATCTTCACCACTAACCTGTTTTCCAGTAGCCAGACAAGCACATGCTTGGTAATAAGGAAGAAATAAAATGCCTCCACTGGATATGCCGGTTAGCAAAAAGGACAGTCCTTCACACCCTTCCCAGGGAACCAAGTTTGGGGAAAATATCAGGGATTTTCCTAAACCAACCCGCAGAGGCAGTGGAAACAGTGGAGTGGTTCTAGCAATAGACATTTACAGCTGAGTTATTTGGGTTCCTGGTTACTGGGTGCCAGAGAAGTGCACGCCTGCTTATGAGTTTCTGACAGAAATAAGTTTGCAATTCCTCTCATGCATAGACTTCTAAAGCTTGCTGAGTGTTCCGTGACACTACCTGTACGTCATCAGGATGTCATGGTATGGACTACCCTTTGCTCGGAGCACTTTTCGGGGACAGACAAAAAAGAATAAAATGATTTCCACTTAACTAACCTAAACTCTCTCCAAAATTAAGCAAATTCCTAGTCAAAATCAATTAGTGACTTTTCCCCAAACCTACCCTCTTCTTGACAAACTTTGGTGGCCCAGTGCCTAGGAGAATTCAGCCTTTGTCTCAAGGCCCTTCCCAAACAGCCACCCCTCTGGAGCTGTAGGATGGAGTCCATCCGACTATGTCACCCTATTTCGTCCTTCAGTATACAGATTCAATTTCTTGCTTCTGTCCTAGGGGTAAGCCAGGTCCCTTCGCTTTGAAACCCAAGTAAACGCATCCTGCTCCAGCTCCAGGAACTTCAGATTGTGTCTTGTGATTACAGTCCATGAAGCAGACTCACCTGAGAAACCCCCATTCCTCGCAACTCACTAGTCCCATTCCCCAGCATAGTTCGCGGACATCTGACATAGCAGTTCCACCCAGGATTTGTCACATGGACATGGCTGGAGGAGACCTAGGGCAGCATGTCCAGGAGGCAGGCGAGCAGGTGAAAACTTGCAGTTTTGAAAACTTTTCTGCACATTTTCTCCCTCTACCCCTTACTTTCACCCTCTGTATTTCTGGGCACTTGTAGCTGAATCCTCCTTTGATCTTCCTGAGATGGGCTTGAACAAAAACAGGCCCTTCTCATGGCTTGTCTAACAAGGGTCCACAACAGTAAGGGTTGGTGAGGATGTGGAGAAATTGGGACTTTCATGCAATGCTGGTGGGAATGTGAAGCGGTGCGCCTCCTGTGGAGAAGAGTCAGGTAATGCCTCAAATGATAAATATAAAATTAGCATATGATCCAGCAATTCCACTGCTAGGTATAAACCCAATAGAAAGGAAAACATATGCCTACACAAAAACTTGTATATGAATGTTTATAGCTGCATTTTATTCAAATTAGTTCCAAAGCAGAAAGAACACAAATGTCCATCAACCAACGAGTGGATAAACAAAACGTGGTCTACACACACAATGGAACAT
>PVIY010059106.1:0-12179 GCA_004026745.1 Myrmecophaga tridactyla | reverse complement strand
TTCAGCCAGCAAGCCTCTCCTGTGGAGTTCATCCAGACCCTCCATCAGAATCGTCAGCTTCACAGCCTGCCCTACGGATTTTGGACTCTGCATTCCCACGGTTATGTGAGACACTTTTATAAATTTCATATTTGTGAGTGTTTCCTGTTGATTCTGTTTCTCTCGAGAACCCTAAGTAATTCAGAAACCACATGGCACAGTTTTAAGCCTGAAATATTTACTGTCTGATCCTTTACAGAAAAAGTTTGTGGATCCCCTGCTCTATGGAATAAGGGTGGAATAACCCATCTCTTCCAAATCTCTGGTGGGGCTGAAATGGGACAGTTCTCAGTAGCCCTAGTGCATTGCTCCTTCTCAAAAATATGCATTGGTTCCTCCTGACCAGAAGATTGAAGGCTATATTCCTTAGTCTGGCATTGGGAGCCTTTCTTTTACCATGAACCCAACCTACCTTTTCAACCTTATCCCTTACATCTTTCCTTCCTATACTCCAAACCTCTGGCCCAAGCAACCAGAAAGACTCACATTCCTTGAGTAAGCTTTTTTGTATGTGGACTGTCCCCTGGATTTGAATTGTCCTCCCCCTTCACTCTGAGTCCAACACTGCTCTATCCTTTAAGTGCCCACTTGAATACTAATTTCCCGACCATACTCCTTCCCAACTCCCAAGCAGGAAGTAGGCTTTTCTTCCTTGCAACTTGGCCAGTTTATCTGCACTTCATCATGGTATAGTTGTTGACGTATACTAGAATGTGAGTTTCCTGACGGAAGGACTAAGTACGGTTTATAGCTTACGTATCGTAGCGCTTTGTCAGATATTAGTAAAATGAATACGGATATTAGCAAGAAAATGAGTGTTGCTGGCACTACCTTCTTGAAATGCCGTAGCCTCATACTGTCTACAGCAGTGTTCAAAGAACCCCACCACACATCGGATGGTGCCTTGGAGCCTGTGGGAGGCAATTTAAACTTTAAATACTCTCAGTGTGAAAGCTCTCTGAGTTTAAAGGACTTCAGCATGCTTTTATGCTGTGGGTCTTTAAAGTTTAAATAACTTCTAGTCAGGGTTCAGAAACTATCTAGTGCAATGTGGAAATCCATTTAAATCAGACGTGTACTTACTGCCACACTGCCACTTCCCCAGCATCATGACTTGTTTCAATCAATCTATTTTCTTTCAGTGAGCATCTCTATGCGCTTTAGTTACAACACAAAACAAAACTCACTGTTCCGCAAAGTCAGGCATCACTTTTGCTTGCATTTGACGTATGATATGTGTAGGAATTTCAAGTTGCAGATTTCTAGACTAGGTCAGCCCTTAGAAGAGGTTGGAATGAAAATATTTTCAATGCGATAATGGGAAAAATAACTGTTTTAAAGTAATAATTGGAAATTCAACTCTCTCTTGGGGAAAGAATGTTTATTTTTATATAAATGATCTTCAAGAGAGATATATGATAAAATCTCCACAGCGTGAGGGCAAACAAGGAAGGCCACATACATTCCATTTTAGAGGTGAAGAAGTAGGTTCTCAGTGGATTAAGTGATTTCCTTAAGTGACATAGTTTATTTATCAAAGAGCCAAGTCAGAACCCATCTGTGCTGTCATTTCCCATTTGTTCTCAGATTCATCCCCCACCTTCCCTTTTCCTCTCTGCATCAGAGGGATTTATACTTCTCAACATCCCTTGCCCTCTGGCTTCCAGCCAGGTTCGAACAATCAGAGGTAATGGCAGAATACTGGAGGTCAGAAAGAAGAGAAAAGACAAGGTATTTATCCTTTTCACTCTGCTCTGGGATGCATTTCTGGAGTAGCTACAACTCTTCTATGCCTTCAACTTTCACTGGATATAGTACCTCCCTCCAGGGCCCAAGCCCGGTAGCTCTAACTGTGGTTCTAGCTCTCATTAAAGGCCTCAGCTTCTGGACTCTGGTAATATCACTTTGGCCCTCCAGCCCTGGAATATTATCAGCTCCTGGGCATGGCTATTTTTTGGAGTTGCTTCACCAACCCCTGGGCTGCTTCTCAGTTTCCACCACCCACTTAACAGTTTCCTGAATTGTTTCCGCTGTTTGAAACACCTGGACTGTTTTCTACTTCCTGATAAATCTCTGGCGATATCCTGACAAATACCCCGTTCAATATCCAATGACTAGTTACTGAATAGTAAACATGATGTGCTAACTTCTGGGCGAGGTGTTGTCCATCCAGAATTGAAAAAAAAAATGGCTCTTGCCTTCAAGGAGCTTCCTGGAGATACAGATAGGCAAAAATAAAAGCATTGCAATAAAGAAGTGCAAGTATTTCAATGGAAGTATTAACAAGGCTGAGTAATGTCAGGGAAGTTAGATTCCCAGACAGACAGGTAGTAAATTAGGGGCAGGGAATGTGGGAGTGAGGAAAGCAAATGGGGTATAGTGGGATCCATAGGTAGAGAGAACAGAAGGTGCAAAGACACAGAAGTTTGAGAGAGCATGGAACATGTGGAGATCAGAGATTGGTTGATTAAATCTGGAGCACAGGGCACTGTCACTCAAAACGTGGTCTGCAGCCAGTCTGTTAACTGTGATAAGAAAAGGCTTTCACCAGAGTGCAAATCAACTAAGTCATTAAGTGTACTGTTTCATCTGGTTTTTATTTCATTGCAAAACTTTTTTGATGAAGGAAGCAGTATGCTGATTCATATTCTGACTCGAGCTCTTTGTTTCATTGTGGACTCGTAATACACTGTTTTCAGACTATCTAATTTGAGTAGCACTGGCATATAAAAAATAGGTGGGGGGAGGCAATGAGGCTGTAGAGTTGGGTAACTGAAGATCATAAAGGAATTTCTATGCCCTGTGTTTCAAGAACTATGAGCAAAGGAACGATGAAATTAAAACAGCATTTTCAGATCTCACTCAGGAGGCTGTGAAGAGTATGTGTAAGATGGGTGAAAGTGGGAGCAGAGAAATTAGTTAAGAATTGCATGCAGGGAGTGCAAGGGTGGTTCAGTAGAATTCTCACCTACCATATGGGAGACCTGGGTTCAATTCCCTGCCCATGCACTTACCAAAAGCAAACAAGCAAAACAAACAAAAGCCAACAAAAAATTTCAAGAAATGGTGCTGCAATAATGGGATAGTCACCTGGAAAAAGAATGAAAGGTGACCCCTGCCATACAGTATAGAAAAACAAAAAAGGAGTTGCATGCAGAAAATTGTCAGAGACTTTACCAGGGCAAGGAAGCATGAACATATAGGAGGGAATTAATTAAAAGAGAATTTAACAGGCCTACTTGGCAGGATTTAGTGATATGGGAAATATCCAGACCACTGTGAATAGCCACACAAATTGTTCACTGAACAACCCCTGTGAGCACTTTTTTTATAGTCTATGATGTGACTAGCACTCACTAGAGTTGTGCAGTCTTAACTACGGAACCATGTTTGAGATTCCTGTGAGGTATCCAGATGGGAAGGTCCAATAAGCATTTGGATTACACAGACATGAGGTTTAGGAGAGAGGGTGAGCTAGAGATACTAATTTGGGAATCCTCAGATATAGATGGTGAATAAAGATAAGATTATACATGATGTTATCCAGGAAAAGCAAGTGGCATGAGAAGAAAAAGAGACCGAAATTTCAGTCTTGCGGCACATTTTATTAAAGGGATAGGAAGATGAGACTGAGAAGGCATAGAGTGAAAGCTAGGGGGAGAAAAGAAACTGGAGGAAAAAAAAATGTGCCAGGAACTGAGAGAGAGAGAGAAATTTCAAGAAGGGTCTAATCATCCTTGTCAAGCACAACACAAAGGTCAAGAAGGATAAGAACTGAAAAGTGACCTTTGGAGCCAGCAATTAAGGAGCTCTTTGGCAACCTTGCTGAGAGCAGGTTCAGTGCTTGATGTGGAATATGGACGGGTGAAGGAGAGAATCACAAGTAAGGGAACAGAGATAGCTAGCTCACTTCTTAGGATTAAAAACTCAACTGTTCTTTGTACTCAAACTACGCTTCTTTTAGATGAATAAGTAAATGTGATAAACATCTTCTTTATTCAGGGAACAAGAAAATTGTTTATCACAGCTTTGGAAATGTGTCCCTGTTTTCCTCCCTATTGGTATCCCTTCATTTGGGGAGAGGACATTTTTATACAGCCACTATTCCTGGAGATCCAGAGCTCTGTGTAGTATCTCTTAGAACCAGTTCCAATAAGAGTAAATTCCAGTTTAAAAACAAGAATTGGGCATCAAGCATATGGAAGACCCCTACCAAGACACCTGTAAGATGCAGGCTCTGCTCCAGAGAATCTTTGAGTCTCGTAGGTGAAACGGGCAAACGAATGATTCGTTTGAACATGAAGCAATAGAGAAGTCACAAGATGGAAAAGGAG
Source organism: Myrmecophaga tridactyla (assembly GCA_004026745.1). Lineage (NCBI taxonomy): Eukaryota > Metazoa > Chordata > Mammalia > Pilosa > Myrmecophagidae > Myrmecophaga > Myrmecophaga tridactyla. The sequence continues at coordinate 7,806 of PVIY010059106.1, read as the reverse complement.
CATCACTTAGCCTAGCCCGAAGGAAATGGCCCCCATGTTAGGGATAGTGTGGGGAAAGAGGATCAAGAGCCAGACTGCAACTGAGTTGATGCTCCAGTGCACTAATTTTCAAAACGTGGACCCCAAACCAGCAGCATCCACATCCCTTGGAAACTTGTTAGAAGAAAATACTGGGGCCTTACCCCAGATCTACTTAGTGACTTGCCTTTGGGTAGGGGCATGGCAAAGTATGAGAACCACCGTTCACTAAGAGCTCTCGAATTTCTTAGTGGATTGCAAGGACCTGGAGAGCTTGTGATGAATTCTTGGGCTCCTTCTGCAGAGTTTCTGATTCATTAGATCTGGGGTGGACTGCACAGATTTTCAGGTCTAACAAGCTCCCAAGTGCTGCTGTGGTTTCACAGACCACACTTTTGAGTATCACTGCTCTCTCTTAGTGTTCGCTGGCCCCTTCTCTTGCCTCTAGAATTCACATCCTTATGCTCTTTAAAACACAATTTATTGACTTGTATGAGAAAATCATTTTAAGAACATTCAGTGAATGGTCATCCTTGGTAAGGTCTGAATATAGTATTTCAGGTTTCTATTATTCACAAAAACTAATTTCCAAACTGAAATTTGAGTGTTTGGCCAAGGTCATTTGCATCTAATGCGTTAAAAGAAGCCTGGCATTGCATCTATAACACCAGAATAGAAATTAGGAAACTCAGTGCTAGTTCTTATTTTTCAGCTGAAAGCAAGTTATTTAACCTTTCTGGACCTCAGTTAACCTATAACAGTGGCCAAGTCTAGTGTCCTTAGAAAAAAAAAACAGCAAACCATCTAAAATGTTTTATTTCTCTGGGCTGTACCAAGGGGCAAAATATTATTACTGAAGCCAACTTCCCAAATATTTTAGCACTCATTCACCATATAGAAAAACAAAAATTAGCCCATGATATTAATGACCTAGGTAAGTTCTTCAAATAAGTTAAAATGCTTTGGTGTCTAACCTCCAGATTATAATTTGGAAAACAAAATTTAAAGTCAAAGATAAAATAAATATCAAAAAAAATTGCAGAAAGAGACCTTATCTAATACTTAACCTGACTTCCTTTCAGGGATGGGACAAAATATTGACATAATTTGGGTAGCAACCAAAACAACAAAGGCAAAAAAAACACAATATACCTGAAGAAAATGAACATAAAATATAAACATTGCTATCTATTATAGCTTGCCAACCCCCAACCAAAACCATTCCTGCCAATCCTAAAGAATACCTAGGGCAATATATAAGATTCTGCAAAGGTTCCGTGCACTAGGGTAACTTTCCAGAAACCTATAGCCTCCACATGGGTTCCTGGACCAGATAAGTCCTGAAATGCAGAGGGGTCAGCCTCTTCAGAACATCAGCTAGTTCCATTCCACTATCCCATATGATCGACAGCCCCTTCCAATGTGAAAAAGTTAGAATGGGCATAGCCTAAATACCCCTAAAGAGTGGGAAAAAGAACAAAGGTGATGGTGGAGTTATACAGAAAAGGAAGGGTTTAACAGATGAGTATGAGTGCTGAATCACTATATTGATATTTCTTTTAGTCTCTAGTACCTTAGAGCAGCTAGAAGTAAAAACGTAAAATTGTAGCACTGTAACCCATACCGAACTCTGAAATCTGTTCTACAACTAATTATGGTGATGTGTTCTGAAATTTATCGATTTTTTGTATATATGCTATTTTTCACACTAAAGAAAAAAAAGCCGATTGTGATGATAAATGCACAGCTATATGATGATATTGGGAACCAGTGATTGTAGACTTTAGATGATTACACATTATATGAATATATAATATACAGCAATAAAAATTAATAACATATTTCTGTAAATAATGGAGGCCTGTAAATGGGAAATTTATCCTGCCATTTAGTAAGCTTTTGCAGGTCATGGCCAGAGAAAGCAAACTTACACTGTCTGATTATCCTGGAGATGATGGAACGAGAACAGGTATATTTAGGTATTTCTAAAGGGTACCATACTTCCCTCGAGGTCAAAGTTGCAAATTTATTTACACTTTACTTGGGAAAATGATCTCTATTAAGATGGTATTTACTTTAAAAAAAAAGAGTCAATTTGCCATTGGTTTCACTTGGTTGATACAAAGAAAAGGAAATGAGAGCTTGGGAGAAGTCTCTTAAAATAACAGCTACATGATTAGGAACGAATCTCCTGTATAAATGCTAATTAACTAGATAATAGATCTAGTTTAACCTAGTTCCATACTCTGATAATTACCTATATGCAAAATAATATCACTGAACTATGGAGATAATATACTGTTAGCAATAATTACTTTGTGACCCAAGGTCAGAACACTTTTGTATATCTTAGCTGAAGATGACAATTTATGCAGTAAATATGACATATGAAGAAACTGCATAATTATTAAGGAACCAACTAAATATACCTTAGGTAATGAAGAAACTACACTGTGGTAAAAAGGTGAATTTTAAATACTTTAATACTTTTGAGTAAATAATATATCTTAATGGATGAAATTAGAATCATGTGTTTATTATTAAGAGCAGGTACACAGGAAATGATAGGTAGAATTCTTAAATGACATTGGACTGCCAAATTATAGTTTCCACCGTTAGTTGGACTGTATCACTCACTTTTCAAAAAAAATTAATTGATTATTTATTGATGATAGTACAAAAATGGAATCTCAGTAAAATATAAAGGAGAACAAGAGGAACCCTTTGTCATCATTGATGATAAAAAAATTTTGATGGTGACATTAAGGCTATAGCAAAAAGATGGCATCATAATTTACTTGCTGAAGTGGAAAGATTTCGTAGAAATGAAACTGGTGGGGGGGGTTAGGAAGACTATTGAATACAATAATAAGAAGGGATTTCTATTTCGTTTTGGAGACTATTGGAGTTATGGGAATCTTTTGTCTGGTGGGTCAGCATAAAAGTAACATTTTAGATATATTAATTTGAGGTCGATAAATTGGAAAGGGGGCCAGCCTTGCCACAGGCATGTATGTGGCTTAGGTTGGCAGTTAGAGCAATTGCAAGAGTAGTGAAATGATGGTGCTTGGCCCATAATGTAATAATAATAATAATAAAGGAAGAAGATAAGAAACAGAAATTGACAGAAAGGGAGAAATCAGGAGGTGAATTCTGATTGGAAGAAGAAAATGAGAAGGTAATATTTTTGATGTGTTAAGTTTGACATAATGTTTATGATGGGATGTTTTTTTCACAAACACTATACAATCACCATCTCCACCCTACCCCTGCCAGCAGCATCAACACTATATCTCTACCATTACCACTTCCAACTCAACTATCAGCAACCCCACCACCCCCTCCACCACTATATCTACCTCCATTACAATCCAATAACAAGAATAGTGATAACTATTGGATTTAATGAGAACTTACTACCTTACAGGCACTAATTGAATGCTTGTTTTTAATCCTTAGAGTTAGTACCTGATCAAGTGAGGATATCAAATCTGTGGCACAGATATTAAGCAATTTGCCTGAGACCATAAATTAGTCATTTAAAGCAGGCAGGTTTCAAATCTTAGTAATTTTGATTCCAAAGCCCATGGTTTTTCTAATGTTTGCTACTCCGTTAGGCATACACGCAATGGATTATAATATCTGAAAATGTGTCTACAACGTATGAGTAACTAGGTTTAGTTATTGGAGGCAATACGTGTTTGCATTTGATAAAATAAAAATTGAAGTAATGGCTGGATGCACAAGTAGAAATACCCAGACTGTACCATTAGAGATACAAAACTGAAATTTGAGGTAGAAAGTCATATATGGTGCTTTCTATTTTAGGAGTCATTTCGCTTAGAGGCAGATGTGAATCAATGGGAAAAGACAATTCAGCTAAGGAAATCAGAAGGGCAAAGAGATTAAATTTATGTTAATCTTCTATAGGGATTGGACAGAGAGAAGAAAACAAGTGAAGAAAGGTAGGGGGGAAGTTTCTTATAGAAGCTGAAAAGGGAGATAATTTTTCAAAGAACAGTATTCAGTAGATTGTGAAGAATATAATATTCACGTTAAATGCTGGCGCTTCTCACAGGGAGCAACAGAGGGAAGCCAGCCATCATGAAGCTTTTAGTCATGTTTGTATGATGCCTCTTTAATTATTACAACAATTTGAACCAGATTCCCTTCTGTAGACAATTCTTAATCATCATGTTTCATTATTTCTAAACGTCTGCTCTTTTCCTCTCTTTGTCCAAACGGTCTAAATTTTTCACCCTTGAATCTTATATTGAATGCCCATATAATAATTACACTGTTCAAATCAGGATACGTTTGAAAGTGAAAGTTGGCACTATATATAAGATTACTGGGACAATAGGTGTAATTTGGAATGGTTTCAGTCAAATCCTAGTCCTACACCTACAACAGAGACATCTTATTCCAGAGTCCAGCTTCTTGAGTCAGACCACCAGAGCTGAAATCCTGGTTCAGACCCTCTCTTGCTGTGTATACTGGTAACTGCCAAGACCATATGATAAAACAGAAATTAGGAAACAGTCTTTCACCACTAGCCATTCTCTCCTGTAAAATCAAAGAAGAAGTCAGAATGCATTTTTCTAACCAAAGACATTCTCCAAACTGGAGCCAAGAATAAACTTTCAAAGACAGTGATTGATAGGAATCAACTTGCTCCATTACTTCCTGTGTTAGGTGAGACCTGTCATTTTGCTTGGATTTTTGCTAAATATCTATAAATCCATACGCCCCATAAGTATTGTCTGTAGATACATATTTAACATGACTTTAAATGAATATATATGCTGCTAGGATTAATAAAAAGCATCTTCATTAAGAACTTCCACTGACTTATTTTTGCACATACTCTCTCCATCAATGAATGTTAACATTTCAAATGCCGTCATGAGGACAGTCCTTGAAACTCGCTGCCCCCAAAAGCATGCCGATATTCAAATAGTTCTGGAACCATGTGACTAGAGCAGGACTCTGACAACTTTTTTTGTAAACTATAAAAATACCTTGGGCTTTGCTGGCCCTAGAATCTCTGTTGCAACTACTCAACACTGCTGTTGTGCAAAAGCAACCATAGATGATATGTAAACAAATGAGAATGGCCATGTTCCAATAATGGCTTATTTACAGACACTATGACTTGAATTTCATACAATTTTCAAGTGTTATGAAATATAATTCTTCTTTTGACAATTTCAACCATATAAAAATGTAGAAAAACATTCTTAGCTCACGAGACATGTGAAAACTGGCTGATTTAGTCTTAGTATCACCAGCCCTTGGAAGAGAGGATGTGCTCAGACAAATAGACCTGACCAGGAAGAAAAGGCCCAGTGATTTCTTTTGGAATCCTCACTTGGTTATGAACCATGAATAAACAGAGAAGCATAGGAAGTCCCAAATAATGTACTTGCATAACTTTTCTAGATCTTTTTCCTTCGCCTGAAACAGCTGACACTCTATTTTTAAGTATGTGTTCTTTCCATAAGCTGATACTCTTGTATACCCAATTCCAATGTCGAGTGTTCTGTGCACTCCTAAACATCTGCTGCTTAGAACCACAAGACATATTCAATGTACTTTCTTAATCTTAGAATTACAATGCTTGGAATGAAAAGGAAACTGAACCATCATTATGATTTTCATGCTAGCATTGAATTTATTAAATTTTAATCCCATAGTTTTAACATACCCATTGATTTGCATAATACCTAACTTATCTACAACATTTAGTTGAGAATATCCACAAAAAGATCAGTTAAAAATTCTAACGCCTTCAAGATAAGACTTTATAAATATCAAAGAACAGGAAATCTGTTCTGTAATTACTCCTGATTTAGGATGCACAGATTGAGACATTATGTTCTTGTAAACTAGCAGAATGGATCTTGTCTATTATAGGCGTACGTCTCCTTCATGAAAATGTACTTGCCATTACTGGAAGAAAGGTGTTTAATGCAAAACTAGGCACTGAACAAGCAAGCCATTTAAAAGAAGAAACGAAACTTTCAGGATTAAAACGTGTCCATGACAGTTCATGGCCTGATGTTTCTTCTTTTAATCTGCAAAACAGTGTTTCGATTGAGCATTCAGGTTTTGCTGGGATGGTGATTCCTTGGGCAAATTTAGAACATACTTCATAATTTTTCTCCTGAAATTACTGGCCATTTCAGGTACCCCAAAACTCCTGGAAATATTAAGTAAAAACACCACCATCTAAACAGCTGTGAATGTGTTTCTTGTTTAACAACGAACTTCCATTTGACGACAAAGCCATGAAAAAGTCTTCTCACCTTTTCCGGATTTCGGAATCCACAATAATCTGCCTCTTCTTTTGGGGAGGTGGTGGTGGAAGTTCCTCTTGGGCTTGCTTTACCAGGATTTGCTCCCTTGTGGTCACCATAGTTACTGTTTCCATGACAGTTGTCTGTGTCAGTGATGGCTGAGTGGTGGTGACAGCCTGTGAAATCTGGGAGAAGTATTGAAACAGAGGTCACACATTGCTTGAAAGACTTCAGTAAAGACTGCTTGGAGTGACGACAGAAATAATGAGAAACTGTTCCTGCTTGTTGGGAGATGGACCTTCAGATCAAAATAGCACCAGGTTGAACCCAAAGCAAATTGTTTTATCTGACTTAAATTATGTTGATGGAAACAGCAAAGGAAGGGAATCTCAAAACTAGAACTAAACTTAGTGCCACTTCAATGTATTGGGCAAACTGGAGGAGATAAAGGGGGCAAAGGCAAAAAACCATGGCGTGTTATTCTGATGTTTAATTAGACATCTGGTTTCAAGTGTTTACGCTGTTAATATAAAGTTTCCAATCTCACTGCCTGCCACATTGCGGATGTCATCAATAGTTTGTCAAATGCATTTTTGGTTAGCGTATACAGTGATTATTTTACACTCTACACATTTTAACAGAACATGATCTGAACTTTAAAATAAATGACTTTTTAACCAAATAAGTAAAGTGTCTTAAAATTACAAATCACAGGTCAACACAAAATACCTGCTTGTTTATAAACATCTTTTAGCTGAATGTTATTCGAATGCTCAAAAAGCACACTACTCATGTTTTACTTAAATTAGTAAATATGCTAACATATTTGAACGTCCAGAGATTCTTGTTGGTTTAGATTCATGCTCACTTTCCATTCACCCTTCATTTTTTAAGTATAGGTCAGCACTCTTTGGAGTAATATGGTTTGTAGCCTGAGTCACGAAAGGCCAGCACTTCAGTACATGGGCATTACCAGACAGAGAGGTAGTATGATGGTTAGAGACCCTCCCTTCCTTCTTCAACCAGCTGTCTCACAGTGCTCCTGTTAATTAGGTCTGCAAAATTTCTTCTTGGGAGGTAAATCTTCACCCTCCTAGCACTCTAACTTATTTGAAAAATTTATTTCCAAAGCAACCAAAAAGGGATTGCATTAGTTCTCCTTTCAGGTACTTGATTTCCACAGGACCAAAAATCTGGCCAGGCCAAGATTAGCTTTACTAGTTTTCCTGAACTTGCCCAGAGATGTAGGGGGCATTTGGGATATTCTCTTTACCCCACACATGATGAAGGCTTCCTTCAATGAGAAGAAATGGGGAGAAGCCTCAAGATTTTCATATTTCAGCTTCTAAATAGGAAATGAGTGAAGGAATAAAATCCTTTGTCATGATTTCTTCTGCTTTAACACACATGTTTTAAAAGTGCTACTCTTTCTGCAGATTATTTCTTTACATATGCCAAGGCCTGTGGGGACATCAATTTTGGTAGGTTA
>PVIY010059105.1:0-12178 GCA_004026745.1 Myrmecophaga tridactyla | reverse complement strand
TAGAAGAAAGTGTAGGGAAACATCTTCAAGATCTTGTGATAGGTAGTGGATTCTTAGACTTTACAGCCATAGCATGAGCAACAAAATTTAAAATAGATAATAGGGACCTTCTCAAAATTGAAGACTTTTGTGCTTCAAAGTACTTAGTCAAAAAAAGGTGAAAAGGCACCCTATACTCAATGGGAGAAAATATTTGGAAACCACCTATCTGATAAGGGTATAATGTCCAGAATATATAAAGAAATCCTACAACTCAACAATAAAAGGTAAAACAACCCAATTTAAAAAATGCGCAAAAGGCTTGAGTAGACATTTCTCCAAAGAACAAAAAACAAATGGCAAAAAAACACATGAAAAGATGCTCAATATACTAACTATTAGGGAAATGCAAATCAAAACCTCAATGAGATACCATTTCACACCTACTAGAATGGTCACAGAAAACTGCAAGTATTGGAGAGGATGTGGAGAAATAGGAACACTTATTCACTGCTGGTGGTACATCAGTGAATGTAAAATGGTACAGCTGCTATAGGAGACAGTTTGGTGGTTCCTCAGGAATCTACATATAGAATTGCCATATGACTTGGTGATTCAAAATTGTCCACCTGGCAATTCAGATCAGAAGATCTGAAACAGGGACATGAACAGACACTTGCACACCAGTGTTCATAGTGGCAGTACACACAAGTGCCAAAAGATGGAAACAACTGCTGAATGGATAAACAAAATATGGTATATACATACAATGGAATATTATTCAGCAGTAAGAAGGAATGATGTACTGGCGCAGGCAACAACATGGATGAACCTAAGGCCATTATGTTGAGTGAAATAAGCCAGACACAAAAGGACACATATTGGATGATCTCACTGATATGAACTAAATATAATGAGTAAACCCATGGAGTTAATATCTAGAACATAGGTTAATAGAAGATAGAATAAGGGTAGAGAGAATAGGAAGCTGATGCTTAATTTGTGCAGAATGTTTAATAAGGTTGATTGTAAATGTCTGGAAATGGATAGAGGTGATGGTAGCACATTATTGTGAGTATAATTAAAAGCACTGAATTGTGTGTGTATGATTGTGATTGAAAAGGGAAGTTAAGGGTGGTGTATATCACTAGAAAGAAAGCTAGAGGATAAAACATGGAACTGTATAATAAGTAAACCCTGTCGTGGACGATGAAGGTGGTTAATAGTACAAATATAAGAACGTTCCTTCAAGAATAGAACAAAATGCATGTCAATACACCTAATGCAAACTATGGACTCTAGTTAAAAGTAATATTTTAATATCCTTCCATCAGTTGTAACAAAGGTACCACATCAATTCTAAGTGTCAATAATGGGAGAGGGGTAGAAGGCATATTGGGTTTTTCTTTTTGGAACAATGAAAATATTTTTAAATGATTGTGGTGATGAAAGCACAATTTTGTGATTATACTGAGAACCATAGGCTGTGCACATTGGATGGAATATATGGTATGTGAATAACCTGCTTTTAAAAAAAAAGATGGAGGAATGCACAGCCCAGACAAAAAAAATAAACAATGCTGTTTCTGAAAGGAAGACTACTCACTGCGTCTCTGTGTGTACATTGCTTCACCTGGAGTATAAGATCCATGAATAAGGCAGAGATTTTTGTCTGCTTTGTTCATTTGCTATATCCCCAGTATATTTAATCAAATAAATATTTGTTGAATGAACTAATGAATTAATGAAACTCTCTAAACCTTAGCTTCTCAGTCAGCAAAAGGGAATAAAAATAATCCACTTCAGAGGGTTGAAGTCAGATTTAATGAAGTAATACATTTATATGGTGTTTTACAATGCTCGAAGTATTCATTTTAACATAATTAAAAGCATAGTCCAATTATTAATCAAAATTAATTTCCCATATTGTGCCACTTGTTCTTGAGGTAAGTAGAGGGCTCTTTCACTTGGACAAAACTTTCATATTTGAATTTTATGACATTAGCTTCTTCTTCAGTGGTATTTCTAGCTGGGAATGTACCACAAATACTGAAAGAATTATTCACTGCTATTGAAAAAAAATCCCTCATTTTTCAATATTGGGCCCCTTTTGCATACAGCTCATTTCTACTCCAAGACCAAATCAAGGAACTAATTTCAATATTCATTACCTGATAGCTCCCTTATAAATTTTCCTGTTTCCTCCAAAAATGTGTTTTCCTAAATTAACTCAGTTACTCCTTATGAGTGTGATCTTGTAGATGCTTTCTTCATTTGCTCGTTTTCTATCCCATTGTGAATTGTGGCCTCAGTTTTTCTTCTCATCATCAGGACACTCAAATTTTCAGTTTATTCATCAACAATCCTCAACTTTTTAATTTCATACCAGAAGTCACAAACTGTAAAACCAGGCCTGAATCCAGCCTGATGTTTGTTTGACAGCATTTAAAATAAAATGGAGACTTTCCATCTAAAAATATGGATTTCTGACTTATTTTGAAAAAAAAATTAAGTCAAAAGATTGGGTCGCACTGAGCCTGCATTTCTGCCTAGCAATAATTAGCTTGTACCCTTTAGAAAGGGCATGTTCTCACTTGTCTACCATAGTCTCCATCTCTACTTCTCCCTGTTGCCTTATACCCAAGACCACCTTCATCCCAGACCTTTTAAGCATATGAGATTCTACCCCTCACACATCTATCAGGGCAAAAGCAATTCCTCCAGTGTCATCACTATGGTTAACTCATCTCTCTGTTGTGGCTTTTACCTGAGCTGCACAATTATTTTCAAATACCATCTGGACACATCCCACATAATATCTGCCAGTCCACCCTTCCTTCCTCCCTTGCTCCCTTCCATCAAACAAGTATATACCTGCCTAATCTGTGCCAAGTCACAAGCTAGGCACCAGGACATAAAGAAGATACTACTGTAGCCCTCATGGAGCTGGTGAGTGGAGTTGGCATGGAAAACATGTTTTTGTGCTGTGGTTGGGGTATGTCAAGCGTGATGGGAGTTCGCAGACCAGAGAAGGAGGTAAGGTGGTGGTCAGGGGAGGTTTTCTGGAACAAATGTGCCTTATTTGATAAATGTAAGTGAGAAATGAGTTATTTGGGCTAAAGTAGGAGGTGAGAAGGGTAAAGGACGACTGATACTCTAGGAGGAGTTGTTGGAAGCCAGAGACCTAAGGAGTCATTCTGTCTCCTTCATTTATTGTACCAATATTTGAGTGTCTGATGTGTGCAGCCACTCACTGTCTTGAGTAGCCAAGATTGAAATGGTCCTTGTGCTTACAGAACTTGGAAACTGGAGGAGCCTAGGTAACCAGACAGATGGAGGTGTTATTTGCTGAGATGAGGAGTACATGAAGAGAAGCAGGTTTGGATAGGAAAGATGAGTGTAGGTTTGGATGTTGAGTTCGAGATGCCTGCAGGACACCCAGGTGGAAATGTGCAGTAGACACTTGCACAAAAATATCTGCAACCCAGGAAAGAGATTCCGGCTGCAGACATGGAGTTAGAAGTCCCAGTCCCTAGATGGTAAATGAAGGGTGTGAACCGAGAGATCAGAGAGTGAGAGAAGTGAAGACAGGAGAGATAGAAACATAGGCTAACAATAGATAGCCCTTTTCCCTCTGTCTGACTAAGGAGGAGGGATCAGACAAGTAAGAGGAAATTTAGGAAAGTGGTGTCTTGAAAATTAGATGAAAAAAGAATTCCAAGGAGAGAGAGAGAGAAGTGCACATGAAAAAGAATAAAAGTATCCATTTAGATTTAACTAAAGAGTTTATTTAACAACCCCAGACTTACAGCATCCAAACCCCACTGGCATCTCCCAGATATGCTCCTCCACTTGGGTTCCCTTTCTCTGATGATGATGTTAGCATACATTGACTCTCCCAAGATGGACACATCACAGTCACTCTACCTTCCTTCACACCTGTCTACTGAATTTAGCTCTCTCCTCCTACATTCTACCACTGAGTTCAGGCCTGCATTTCTTATTATGATTGGTTATTACAAATGCCCTCTTAAAGGCCCTGGCATTATTTCCTTCCTACTTAGCTGTACTAACTATCCCACTGACAGGCATTATGCCTGTGCTGGTTTGAAACTGTTATGTACCCCTGAAAAACCATGCTTTTATAATCCTAATCCAATCTTGTGAGAACAGACCCACTATATGGTGAGCCTTTTGACTGGATTGTTTCCATGGAGATGTGACACACCCAATTGTGGGTGGCACCTTTTGATTAGATGGAGATGTGACCCCATTTATTCAAAGTGGATCTTAATTAATTTAGTGGAGTCTTTAGAGAAGCCAACACAGTGAAACATTTTGGAGAAAGTTCAGACACTGACTTTTGGAGATGCTTGGAGAGTGGACACAGACACAGACATTTAGAGATTGAGTTAGAAATAGCCCAGGTGCTGAGCAAGGACTCCCAGAAATAACCAGAACCTAAAGAGAAGAAATCTCTGGCTCCAGGAGATGCTAAGCTAAGAGATAAAACCCAGATTTTTGCCCTGGAGCAGCTAAGTGAAGACCCATGGATGCTTAGAGAGGAAGTCAGTAGAATCAAAAGCTGGAAGCAATGGAACCAGGAACAAGGACCACCAGATGCCAGCCACATGCCTTCCCATGTGACAGATATTGGCCTTTCTTCAGAGTCAAAGTGTCTCTCTTTGGATGCCTTAGTCTGGATATTTTTAAGGCCTTAGAACTGTAAACTTGTAAGTTAATAAATTCCCAGTATAAAAGATGATCTATTTCTGGTATATTGCATTCCAGCAGCTTTAGCAAACCAAAACAATGACTGTCAAAACTTTGGCTTTTTATACATGATGTTTTCTCTGCCTGGAACACCCACCTCTCTTCATCTACTTCACCTCCAGATTCTTTCCTCTTCTCCCAAGAAGCTTCTTTTAACAACCCTGGAAGAATCATTTACTCCTTCTCTTATATTCTCACAGCATTCTAATCACATCTGTTTTGTGGCAAGTATCCTACTGTGTTGTAAGGATTCATTATAAACCTATCAGTCTGCTTCCCTTTAAACTGATTTTCTGGAAGCAAGAATCCTTTGGTTTATAGCTGTTTCCTCACTGGCTGGCTATCCTAACGGTACACAAGAGGTATACCATGGAATACAGGAGGTACTCAAATAGTTCATGTTGGAAGTGACTAAATGTGCTGTAGCTATGGGTACATAAGCATGTTATAAATGTGGATGTTAGCCAATTTTGGGAGAAGAATGGAAGGAGATATTTGTGGCAAGATAGGGTGAGTGTTGGTTCCTGGATATGGAAGTAGAATCTCTTGTTCTCATTATTTATCTCAGAGAAGAGGAAAGTAATTTGTAAAGTTAGAATGTCGTGATCGAGAAGAGAAGAGAAAAAAAGAACAAAGTATCCTGTTAACCCCGCCCTCTGAGTGATGCCCTTACTTTCCCTCCTTGCTGATGGCAGCAGCCCTCCCTGCAGTGGCTGTGCTGGTCAGCCTTCTGGATGAATTCTAACAAGGCTTTTGTCTCAATGTTTTATCAGAACTCCAACCATCCACCTTTGCCTTGAGGTCAGAAACTGCAAGAGAATCTGAAATTCAGAGAAGTAAATCAACAAGCAAACCTAAAAGAATAAACAACTAAGCACAACTCAAATGAAAATTTGCTAAAGATCAACTTTCACAATAAATGGACACCTCTTCTATGACTCATATTTCTAAAATCAGAAAATGCCTTGGGAGAGAAGTGAGTATCTACATAATACACAGAAGATTTATCGCATTAAGAACTTAACATTCGAGGAGAGTGTAACCACTTACAAAATCAATGTTGCAGGGTAAACTTAACAAAATTGCTGTTGTAGAGGTAAAACTATGTACTAATCCAGTAATTTAATTTACATAAGATGGACAGAACAGTCCTATTATTTAAAGGTGAAAGATAGATGCTTAAGACAGATCAAGACATCATGACATTTTGAGGAAGAAGTCATCAATTCAAATGCCTACTTGGATCAGGCAAGGACCATTAAGAGGGCCTGGTGGGGGGTAGGGGTAAGTCGGGAATGCTGGGTCCCTGGTGAGCTGAGGTTCACCCCATTTAGAGGGGACCCTGGGACTGAGTACCTGATCCTTGGTGACATGCAGGAATGCTGGCCCAGTACTGCCATATGGTTTGATTTTTCCAAGAAGCCAGAAATCCTAATTTTTATGTGAAATGATCTGATTTTCAAAAACATCATGTGGGACAAGCAACATGTTTCTAAAAACAAGAGCTGCCCTCCTGGCCTTCAGTTTTGGAAGCCCAGGTTGTTCTTACCTGCCTTGATCCTGGCTGGCGGGAGAACACCTGGGCCTTGTGAGGTGGACTGTGTTGAGTCCACTGTATTTCTCCTGGGAATGTGCAAAAGTCTTCAAGGAAGTCAGGCTGGAGGTGAGGTGGGCATCTGGGAAAGGACCACCCATTTCCAACCAAGGTGGAATCACGATTTTTCCTCAGAGCAACTGGACCATGGACAAACCGCTCCTTTAGAGAAAAACCTCTGCTTTCTTTAAGATGAATTAAAATGCCCCCTGTGATCGGGCTGCTTGTGACTGAAGAGGCATTTTCTCCATCCAATTCTATGCATACTGGCCAAATTAAGAGAACATGTTTATAAAAATTAGAGGAACAGTAGAGGAATGGATCAGATGAATTTTCAATTGCACAGATAGTACTGACGTTAAACAAATTCATATAAAGATCCATAGATCCACTCAGTGTCGTCAGCATGGTTTATTATACTGACTCAGAAAGATATCTAAAGAAGAAACTGCAAAGTGAAAGAGCATACATCACTACTTCCTCTAATCCATGGTACGGCACATGCACAGACAAATACACATACACACACATACACACCAGGAAAGCTGCACAGAGTCTGTACAGGGTTTGGTACTCATGGTGTCCTGTTTTTCTATTCAACCATTTGGCAGCCTTGTGCAATGTTGGCTTTAGACGATGATATTTTTGCTAAACCATCTGCTTTAATATTGCCAGCTAAAGACCGAGTGTTATAGACAGAGACATAAAACACAACCAGTTAGCCTTTTGCTTGTGACAGGTAGTCCAAATATCTTCCCATATTTCTTTTCCTTATAAGGGGCAGCAGACAACAGTCCATTGCTCTTGCTACCACGTGGCCGTCCACACTGCCAGGCCCTGGTACCTTTCCCAAATGCATCTCCTGGTTTGTGAACAATGACCATCCATGCACCCTAATTCAGCCCATTGGCTGCCCTGCATAGTCTCAGTTTCCCACCATAGAGTGTCTGTACTAGGTTACATGGCTACTGCCATCCAGGTGGCAGGCTGCCCATGTGCTGATCCATCAGTATACCAGGCGGAATTAGTTATACTGCCACACCCATCATTGGTGGGCATGGAGACAGCCACCTTGGGAGGATAAGCAGGGAGGGGCACAAATTATTCTTCCACGTAGGAAACTGGCCTCAGGATATCATTTACATAAGTTGTTGAAAATGCTGCGCTGTAGCAGATAAGCACATACCCACTCCTGTCTAGGGATGGCTGTTCTTAATTTCACACAGCATTTTTGAGTTAGTCCTTCAACTTTCAGTAAGGCATCATAGGCAGCACACAGTTGTTTTTCTACAGGACTGTCCAGTAGTTCAGCTCCTTTCCAGAACTATAGCCAAAAGCCAATGGGAACTTACTTTGCCTGTTGCCTTTGCTACAAGCCCCACATAAAGTCAGTATCAGAACTAGCCATGTTTAATTCACAAGTCACATCTGTGTCCACACCCCACATCCATCCCCCATGAAGTCTGAGCTAATGCACTGGCCCATCTGGCTTTTTCAAATGCAGGCTGCTGGGAGGTATCCCATTCCCAGGGATAGCTTTTCCTAATCAAAACATACACAGGTTTTAACATTTGGGCTGAGCAAGGAATGAAAGGTTCCACTATCCCAACAATCCCAAGAAAGCCATTAGCTGTTTTGGCATATGCAGCCTAGGAAAACATTGTGCTTCATCAATTACTACAAAAGGAACAAATTTTGCCTTTCCCAACTATACAATACCCAAGAATTTGTCAGGGCAGGCAAAGCATTGCAGTTCACCATGATCAATTGTCCATCCCCAGGTGGTAAAATGAAACAGCAATGAGCCTGAGGCTTTTTTTTAAGTTCTGGAAAAGAGTTACTGGTTAACATGATGTCATCAATATAAAGAAATAGAGTCACATATTTTCATTTAGTCAAATCCTTTGCTAGGCGCCCATAGCAGATGGTCAGAATATGTGAATAGTCTCATGGGAGTATGATGAAAATCCTTTGTTCTTCTTTCAAGGTATGGCTGAAAGTGAGGTGGACTGGCCCTTTTTAAGGGAATACTAAAGAATTGAGTGTTAATTCCTTATGGTAAAGAAGCAACCTTTGGAAACGCAGCATACAAAGATGGTTCACACTACCCTTTAACTCCCAGACTTCTTCTTTTTTCTTCTTTTCATTACCAGATAAAGGATCTATAAGACCTCAAGTCTTTGGATCCCAGTCAGGGGAAGTCAGGATGTATCCTGTCACTCTAGAATATTGGCATGCTGTTATTTCTAAAGTCTTATCTTACAAGGCATAGGCTCTCATTCAAGGCATCCTCCAAATCTGCTGATCTTCATCTTTCTCAAACAGTCCCCTGCAACAGCTCCCACAGACTTACGGATTTCTCTGTCTTCCTCAAGACAGCCTGCCATAGCTGACAGCATTGCCCACAATGGCCAGCCTACTGCAGCACAACCAGACAAGTGGGCGACCTCTCCCTGCACCAGGGAAGCAGGGTACCCCGGGATTATCCCCGCAGAGTTCCCTTTCCCCAGACTCTTGCTCTCTACGTCTGACGGCTCTGTGGTCTCCTGGCTAGCAAGCCAAATGTTCCAGCCCAGCACAACCCTGAGACCAAAGAACACGCCAGACAGAGTACCCAGGAGTGCAGTTAGGGGCTTATGGACAGGAGGCAGATCTTCCCCAATAACAAGCCATTTGGGAGATGAAAGTCTACACCTTGCCCAAAGTCAAAAGAGGAAGAGAGAGAGAGAAAGGCATGCCCAGGAAAAGGCTGCTACATTTGAAAAGTTTTGCGAGATTTGGTTATTAAGGGAGGGGGGTTTTACATTCTTTGACCTTTAACATCTGCCCCAGTCATACAGGGGCTATGGGACTTGCTCTCAAAATGGAGGAAGGGGCAGGGCCCAGGTCCTGGGTCCTTATACATATGAGACAGATACATAAAGGGTCTGAATACATTCATATTTCTGAATGAAATAAACTTTGTTTCTATATAAGATAATACCTGTAAGAAAATTAAGTTTAGCTTTCACACAAGATGACACAGGAAAGGGCTGCAGACAGCTCAAACTGGTCTTGCAGGCAGGAAAGGAGAAAGCCTCTAATGTAAGCCTAGAATTGGTGCCAAATAGGCAGAAACAAGTTTAAATGAGTAATGGCCAGGGTCACTGAAATGTAAAGTGTACTCAAAAGCGGGAACCTTCCGCGGGAAATTTGAATTAGTAGGACTATCTGGATAGGGTGTAATCACTGTAGCATCCAATCTGTAGAGAGACAGGGGAGGCTGCCTGTGTGCTAGGCTCAGGTATAAAATCTATGGCATTCTATTGTATGGTGCACCAGTCACCATTTTAGGGCTGGACCCTCGTTCTTGCAAGATCATGAATAAATGATTTTCTTCTCCACAATCGAGCGAGTGTTTTTCCTCTTTCAGTATGGATTTCTTTCTAACAATACCCCAGTATCTGGAGATTTGTCTGGTGCCTGAATTAAGGACCAAGAAAAATATATAAACCCAAAATATTTTTTAAAAAGCATCTTTCTCCCAGGCAGCATATAAGAGGCCTGAGTGTAATGTCTAATTGAAAAGAGACAAGATTGGGAGGAGGCTGGCAGAAGATGCCCAATACTGTGCCATTTCACTGAAGGAAGGGTGTTTGCACTGCTGGCAATGACTGTCAACACTGGGCTCTTTGGAGCAGAGATTTTTGCCCTGGTGAGATAATCAGATTTTACTACACTCAAATGGACTCCCATTAGACCCAGCTTTTATATTAGCCAAATTACCACAAGGATGTGAGGTACCAGGTTTCTATCTAGTTAAAATGGGAGTTTTCATTTAAAACAAATCTAAAGAAACTTTTTTAGCCTCTGATTGGGGGTTGCTTATTGAAATCTGAGCTTCCATAAAAAACATCAGCCGAATATCTTGTGTGAGCAGTGAATTTACATATGGTTCGGAGCTGGAGCTTCCTAAGGGATTGGAGGAATTGCTTGCCCCTAGGGGAGGAGGCCAACTTGAGGACAGTATACATCCTTCATTCAATCCTCAACTGCATTTAATGAGTACCTATTATATGACAGAGAAAGACTCTCCCTCTTTGGCTTAGATTGGTCCATAACTACTTTTTCTGATCTTCATGCTGAGGGAGAGGGCAGGTGGGAAAATCGGGCAATTTGGCAATATGGAAGTCCTTTGAAACATTTTCCAACAAAAGGTAGATTGTTACATGCAGAGGAGATGATGAGAAGTAAAAATATACAACCTATTGGATACAACTCTTTAAAGAACTTGGACTTTGAATAATTCCTCTAGTTATGATCATGTGTTTCTTTTCATTTCCAGCCAAAGGAGCATTTTCATTGTTTTTTCTTTATGTCTGTTTGTTTTAGGAATAAGAAAAACTTGAGAGTGATTTTATTACCAGACAAAGGCCATAGATTCTTTTGCCCGATGCGCTCAATAACCAATTCCTGAGACACCGGGGTTTCAAAGAGAGAAAGAGTTTATTTCTAGGCACATAGTAGGAGAGCAGATGGCCTAGCAGCTCAGTATCTGTCTCCCCGAACTGCAGTAATTCATATAGTTTTATTAAAGAAAAGATGGAAAGGGTTTAGGATAAAGAGCACAATGGCCCCAGAAGATATAATTAGAGGCGATCTGATTATTCAGCATGTGCAGATTGAGTACATGCTTAATCACAGAATATATAAAAGAAAAATGGCAGAATGAGGTATAGGTGACTTGTAGGTTAAAGTCTGAGCTACTGCACATGTCCAGTGGGCCCACTTTGGTTAGATGTGGTCTAGGTCATCAAGATAATTTTGGACTTGGGGTGGGTTCATTCCTGGTGGACCCAAGACCCTTCATTAACAAGCATTAGGGGCTATCTTTAGTGATTGCAAGACTCTAAAGTTGAAAAACTGGATAACTGGGTACAAAAGAAGTTTAGTCACAAGTTTTTTACAATCACAGGGGCAGAAGATAAGGGCTATACAATCATGATCAGAGATCAAGGCAGCTAGATTACAATTTAGAGATTTCAGGAATTTCCCTCTGTCTACTCCAATATACCAGAAAGTAAAAAGGAATATCTATATGATGATTCAATAATCAAAATCATCCCTTGACTCTTCATTTCTTGGTTACAGTTGTAACCTAAGCAGAGTCAGTAGCAGGGGGAAGATTTAAGGTACTAACAGAGATTTCAGTTAAGATTGTGTTGGCCTTGATCTGGAGGAGAAATTCCACTTCCTAGAGAACAGAGGGAAGGGAGGGATATCTGTAGATATAGATACATTTTTAGGTGGAGGCAGAAGGTTGAGGAAGTTCTACTTGATGGTCTACTTTTTTTTAACCAAATAGTCAAGGTTGTCTGCTGAGAGTAGAGAGCTTGAAGGTTTGGAATAGTCACTAAGAGTAATGAGGAAGAGAGTTGATTGAGGACAAGTAAAATGTCAAATGAGGTAGAGGACCCTTTGGGAATCTGCCATGGTGAAAATCAGCACAGCTGTGTGATTTTCTCTGTGGTGATGAGCAGCCCCTGCATAAAAATAAAGAAAGAAAAAAAAAATCATTCCAAGTCTGAGCCTTAACCAGAGAGGCATGGCTGCAAGATATAAGGGGGCTGAATATGGGAAGAAGAAATCACTCAGGGGCTCTTCATACATGCTGGGTATAGGATTCAGGGTCTAGTGAGAACAGAGTCCAGCCAGGAATCCAATGGGGCAATTTATATGGAGATCATTTACATGAATGTTGGAAGACCTGGAAAACCACTAAGGGATGGTGAATCAGTGTGGAGATAAAGGCAGAAACCACCCTGAAGGCTGAAGCAAGGAAGGGAAGAGATG
>PVIY010059104.1:0-12185 GCA_004026745.1 Myrmecophaga tridactyla | reverse complement strand
AAGAGGCCATAGCACTGGTCTGGGAAAGGGAAGGTAATGAGGGAGAAGTGGGGGTTATGGGCATTTGGGCCACTTCTTCATGTAACTTACTTGTGCCTTCAGGACCTGCTCTGGCCCTATTTTGTATATACCATTTCCATTTTACAAAAGAGTGCTGCTGTGCATGCCCAACTTTATGGCTTGGTGGGTCAGACAACACCCAGCTTATGATAGGCAGCTCAGGTCTCATGGTAACTTGGTGGCCCATGGTTAAACGTTCACTCTTTACTAAGGCCCAGCAGCAGGCCAAAAACTGTTTCTCAAAAGAGGAGTAGTTATCTGCAGCAGATGGTAAGGCTTTGCTCCAAAATCCTAAGGGTCTGCATTGTGATTCTCCTATAGGGGCCTGCCAAAGGCTCCAGACAGCATCTCTATTTGCCACTGACACGTCCAGCACCATTGGATCTGCTGGATCATATGGCCCAAGTGGCAGAGCAGCTTATACAGCAGCCTGGACCTGTCGCAGAGCCTCCTCTTGTTCCGGTCCCCACCCAAAATTAGCAGCTTTTCTGGTCACTCGATAAATAGGCTGGAGTGGCACACCCAAATGAGGAATATGTTGTCGCCAAAATCCAAGGAGACCAACTAGGCGTTGTGCTTCTTTTTTAGTGGTAGGAGAAGCCAGATGCAGCAACTTATCCTTCACCTTAGAGGGGATATCTCGACATGCCCCACATCACTGGATAGGAGAGGCCAGATGCAGCAACTTATCCTTCACCTTAGAAGGGATATCTCAACATGCCCCACATCACTGGACACCTAGAAACTTCACTGAAGTAGGGAATCCCTATATTTTTGTTGGATTTATTTCCCATCCTCTGACTCATAAACGCCTTAACAATAAGTCAAGAGCAGTTGCTACTTCTTGTCACTAGGTCCAATCAACATGATATCATCAAGATAATGGACCATTGTGATGTCTTGTGGAAGGGAGAAATGATCAAGTTCCCTGTGGACAAGATTATGACACAGGGCTGGAGAGCTGATATACCCCTGAGGTAGGACAGTGAAAGTATATTGCTGACCTTGCCAGCTAAAAGCAAACTGTTTCTCATGGTCCTTACTGACAGCTATTGAGAAAAAAACATTTGCCAGATCAATAGCTGCATACCAGGTACCAGGTGATGTGTTGATTTGCTCAAGCAATGATACTACATCTGGAACAGCAGCTGCAATCAGAGTTACCAACTGGTTAAGTTTATGATAATCCACTGTTATCTTCCAAGACCCATCTGTTTTCTACACAGGCCAAATAGGAGAGTTGAATGGGGATGTGGTGGGAATTACCAGCCCTGCATCCTTCAAGTCCCTAAGAGTGGCAGTAATCTCTGCAATCCCTCCAGGAATACGGTATTGCTTCTGAATTACTATTTTGCTAGGTAGACGCAGTTCTAGTGGCTTCCACTTGGCCTTTCCTACCAAAATAGCCCTCACTCCACGAGTCAGGGAAGGAATGTGGGGATTCTGCCAGCTGCTCAGGATGTCTATTCCAATTATGCATTCTGGAACTAGGGAAATGACCGCAGAATGGGTGTGTGGGCCCACTGGACCCACTGTGAGATGGACCTGAGCTAAAACTCCATCAATCACCGGACTTCACAAGCCTCCACTCTGACTGGTGGACAAGAGCGATGTTTTGGGTCCCCTGGAATTAATGTCATTTCTGAACCAGTGTCTAATAATCCCTGAAACATATAATCATTTCCTTTTCCCCAGTGCACAGTGACCTTTGTATAAGGCTGCCAGTCTCCTTGGGGAAAGCTCGGAGGAAGATTAACAGTGTAAAGTTTGGGCAGTGTAAAAGATTCCTTCCCGAAGGGTATCTGGCCCCCCCTCATTCGAGGGGCTCTGGGTCTGTAAACTGTCTCAAATGTGGGAAGTGATTACGGGGCCGAGACTCTGTTTTTAAAATTCAAGTTAGAGTTCCGTACACTTGACCTAGAATTCTTCTGCTTATACAGGTCAGACAGGAATTTAGTAGACTGCCCATCTATTGTACTTCTAGGCACCCATGATTTACTAGCCAAAGCCACAAGTCTCTGCGGGTCAGATTATTTTGGCTCCTGCTTCGAGTCTACTGTCTGTAATGGTGGCCATTCCCACCTTGTCCATGGTGATTAAGTGCTGCCACCTGGCTCCTGCCAACTCGGGATCCGGTCATCCCCATTGTGTTTAAGGATTCTAGCTCAGTGACAGCAGTTCCCACAGTAATATCTGACCAGAGAGAAGAGCAACTACAGAGCTCTTCAGGGATGATGGAGCTAGTTTCATGAATTTATTTCTTAAGATTCTGGTGTGATGTGTGTTCTGGACATTCCTAGGTGTGTGAGCAGGCCTTCATGATGAACCCACTCTAACATTCCCATCTCTCTACGCCTCTGGATCCCCTCATCCAGGGCAGTTCTGCCATTTCAACTTCAGGTCATGTCGGCCACCTTCTGTTCCACGTTTCAGCCAACCATCCAAACAATCTGTTAATACCCTTTTTAACTCCTCGAGCTACAACATTGAATACAGAATCTCTACTTACTGGGCCCATATCAATAAATTCAGCTTGATCCAGCCTTATATTCCTTCCACCATTGTCTCACACCCGTAATATCATTTCCACACATATTCCCTTGATTTCTGTCTATATAGATTGGGAAATTCATGCACACAGAAGAGAGAACTTTCATCTCCACTTCATTCTGGAATCTTTCTCCCTTTAATTCCCACTCAGGTCTCACCATGTCTCACCAAGAGGGGCAAGCCACTGGCATTCCCAATCCCCTTCCATGCCCAGTCGAAGAAGCCAATTTCTTGGGAGGTGTCTGAGAGGCAGGCGCCCCTCCCTCCAGCCATGCTCCATGAGCGTGGAGGCACATCAGCGTGGGCGGTTGAGAGGGGCCCAATATTAGACGTGAACTGGCAAAAGAACAAAACCAGTGAACTTGAAGATAGATTGATAGATATTATGCAATCCAGAGAAAAGAGACAAAATAGAATGAAGAAAAATGAACAGAGCCTCAGAATTTGGGATACCTTTAAGCACACAAACATACATGTGATGAGAACACCAGAAAAAGAGGAGAAAAGAACAGAAGTAATTTAGAAGAAATAATGACTGCAAACTTCCTAAATTTCTTACAAAGCTCAACTTTGTAAGAAAGCAATCCACAACCAGAGACATCATAGTAAAAATGCTGAAAGCCAAAGAAAAGGAGAAAATCTTGAAAGCAGCAAGAAAAAAAATGACTCGTCATACACAAGGGGACCCCAATAAGATCAACAGATGACTTCTCATCAGAAACTGTGAGGCCAGAAGTCAGTGTTAAAACTTATTCAAAGTGCTGAGAGAAAAACACTGTTAACCAAGAATCTAATAGCCAGTAAAACCATCTTTCAAAAGTGAAGTCGAAATAAAGACATTCCCAGATAAACAAAAACTGAGAGAATGTGTTGCTATCAGACTTACCTTGCAAGAAATACTAAAGTTCTGCAGAATGAAAGCAAATAAACCCATATGGAAGCTCAAACGCACATTCAAAAAACAAAGAGCCACAGTAAAGGTAATTATGTAATCATATAACAATAAAGGCATATTCTTCTTCTTTACTCTCACTCCTTATTTAAAAAGTAATTGCACAAAATAGCATGGATATAAATATATTGTTGGGCCTAATATTTGACAATGACAGCACAAGGAAGTGGGTAGGAGCAGGACTATATTGGAGAAAAGAAATGACATCACATGGTAACTTAAATCTACAGGAACAAATGAAGATAACCAGAAATGGGCAATAAAAAGGTAAATATAAACAAACTCAGTAAATATAGTCTTACTTTCCTTTCTTTTCTCAGCTTCCTTAATAGACATAAAATTATATCAAGTTATAATTATAACAATATATTGTTGGGTTTATTATATATTATATTATAACAATATTATATATATAATAATATATATAAAACAGTAACATAATAATAATATATATATAAAATAATAACAGCTCAAAAAGGGGAAAAAGATAATAAAGCTATAGCAGTAACATTTTTGTATCTTGCTGGAATTTAGTTAGTATAAATCTGAAGTAGATTCTGATAGGTTAAGAAGTATTTGGTAAGCCCCAGACCAACCAAGAAAGAAAATAACTCGAAAAAAATCACTAAAGGAAATAAAATTTTACACTGGAAACTATTTATTTAATGCAAAAGAAGGCAGTAAAGGTGGAAAAGAGGAACAGAAGAGACATGAGACATACGGAAAACATGTAAAATGGCACACATGAAGTCACCTGTACCAATAATAACATGAACTACGAATGGGTAAAACAATCCAATCAAAAGGCAGAGATTCTCATGGTGATTTTTAAAGTGATGCAATTATATGTTCTCCACAGGAGACACACTTAAGATTCAAAGATGCAGACAGGTTGAAGGTAAAGAAACGAAAAGTTATTTCATGCATATGGCAACCATAAAAAAGCTGGATCTTCTATATTAGCAAACAAAGCAAATTTAAAAATTGTACTGGGAAAAAGAGAGACATTTTGTAATGAATAAAAGGGCCAATCCATCAGGAGGTTACAACAATTATAAACATATATGTGCCTGACAACAGAGCCCTAAGACACATGAAGCAAAGGTTGACAGAATTGAGGGTATAAATACACAATTGAACAATAATAATCAGAGACTTCAATACTTTATTTTCAATGATGGCTCAAAAAACCAGGCAGAAGATTAATAAGGGAATAGGTGACTTGAGCAACAGCACACACAGATGAGACCTAGCAAATACCCACAGAGCAGTGTAGCCAACAGCAGTACACATCCTTCTCAAGCACACATGGGGCATTCTACAGGACCGGCCTATGAGAGGCTAGAAAAAGAGTCTTAATACATTAAAAAGGAGGATTGAAAATTGTTCAAAATATGTTCTCTAATCACAATGAAGTAAAATTGCAAATTAACAACAGAAAGAAATTTGGAGAATGCACAAATATGTGGAAATTAAATAGCACACTACAAAATACCAGTGGTCAAAGAAGAAATCACAAGGGAAGTTAGAATATCCAAAACTTATGGGATGCAGCTAATGCAGTGCTTGGAGGGAAATTTATAGATGCAAACTACATTTTAAAAAAGAGAGAGAGAGAAAAAGAGAGAGATCTCAAATCAATAATCTAATCTTTCACCTTAAGAACCTGGAAACAGAAGAGCAAATTAAACCCAAAGCAAGCAGCAGGAAAGAAATAATAAGGATCAGAGCTAAAATGAATGACATAGAGAATAGAAAAACAACAGAGAAAATCAACTAAATCAAGCATTAGTTCTTTGCAAAGACAAACAAATGTGACAAATGTTTAGCTAGGACAATTTAAAAAAGAGAGAGAGAAGACTCAAATTACTAAAATGAGAAATGAAGAGGGGACATTACTAGTGATCCTATACAAATAAAAAGAATTATAAGGAAATACTACGAAAAAACTGTATGCCAACAAATTAGATAACAGATTAAATGCTAGGAATTTATCATTTAGACATCAAAACTAACTGAAGAAGAAATAGAAAATGTGAATAGAGCGAAAACAAATAATAATATTGTATTAATAATAATAATAAATTTCCCACAAAGCCCAAATGTCCTCACTGCTGAATTCTACCAAACGTTAAAAGAGATTTAATACAAACTCTTCACAAACTTTCCCCAAAAATAGAAGAGGAGGGAACACTTCCCAAATCATTCTATAAGGTCAGTAATAATCCTTATATCAAAAAAACAAAAACATCACAAGAAAAGAAAAGTGGAAAATACTTCTCTTGTTAAATGTCATCCTAATGAAAACACTCAACAAACTGGGAATAAAGGGAACTTCCTTAACTTCATGTGGCATCTACCAAAACCCCACAGCTAACGTCATATGGAATTTTGAAAAACAAAAAGGTTTCACCTTGAGAACAGAAACAAGACAAGGATATCCACTCTTTTTAAAAAAAAAAAAAAATTTATTGAGAAATCTTCACACACATACAAGCATCCATAGTAACAATCAATGGCTCACAATATTATCAGTCGTGTATTCATCACCATGATCATTTTTGGAACATTTGCATCACTCCAGAAAAAGGAAGAAAAAGAAAAAACTCCTACATACCATACCCCTCACCCCTCTCTCCCACTGACCACTAGTATGTCAATCTACCCAATTTATTTTACCCCTTATCCCCCCTTTTATTTATTTATTTCCTTTTTTTTACACATCTGTCCATATCCTGGATAAAAGCAGCATCAGACACAAGGTTTTCACAATCACATAGCCACATTGCAAAAGTTATATCATTATACAGTCATCTTCAAGAATCAAAGCTACTGGACACAGCTCTACAGTTTCAGGTACTTCCCTCCAGCCCCTCCACTACACCATAGACTAAAAAGGGATATCTACATAATGCATTAGAACAAACTCTAGGATAAACTCTTAACTCTGTTTGAAATCTCTCAGCCATGACAGTTTGTTTTGTCTCATTTCTCTCTTCCCCTTTTGGTCAAGTCTTTCTCAATCCCATGATGCTGGGTCCCAGCTCATCCTGGGATTTCTGTCCCACGTTTCCAGGGAGATTTACACCCCTGGGAGCCATGTCCGAAGTAGGGGGGAGGGCGGTGAGTTCACCTCCCAAGTTGGCTTAGAGAGAGAGAGAGGCCACATGTGAGTCACAAAAGAGGTTCTCTGGAGGTGACTCTTAGGTATAATTATAAGTAAGCTTAGCTTCTCTTTTGCAGGAATAAGTTGCATAGGAGCGAGCCCCAAGGTTGAGGGCCCAACCTTTTGAACTGGTTGTCCCCACTGCTTGCGGGAATATCAGGAATTCCCCAGATGGGGAAGTTTAATATTTCCTCCTTTCTCCTCAGTCCTCCAAGGGGACTTCGCAAATACTTCTTTATTTTCTGCCCAGATTACTTTGGGATATATCTGGGCATCACTCTAACCTGTACGAACCAACAAAATCTCACTCCCTATTCAGGATTCCATGTAATTATGATGTCAAATAAACTGACTATACAAAACATATTAAATCAGATAATATGTTACCCAAAAAATAAATTTTGCACCAAAATAAACATCTCTTCCTTTGGTCTCACACAGAGGTTGAAGTTTTAAAATATGAACCAAGGGATATCCACTCTTGCTGCTTCTATTTGACACTGTATCAGAGGTTCTAGCCAGGATAGTTAAGCAAGAAAAAGATAAAAAAGGCTTCCTGATTGGAAATGAAGTAAATTATGTATATTTTCAGATGACATTAAAATCTTAAGGAGTCCACTCAAAAGCTATTATAACTAATAAACAAGGATAGCGATGCTGCAGGATACAAGATCAATATACAAAAACAAATATATTTCCATACAGCAGCAAAGAGAAGACCAAAATTGAAATTTAAAAAATAATTCTACTTATAATAGCTTAAAAAATAAAATATTTAGGAAGACATATAACAAAATAAATATATATATACAAAACTTATACTCTGAAAAGTATGGAACATTATTGAAAGAAACTGAAGAAGATCAAAATAAATGGAAAGATACCCAATGTTCATAGATCAGATTTATTATAGTCATGATGGTAATATTACCCATATTTATTCAAATAGATTCAGCACAATCCCTGTGAAAATCCTGGCTGACTTCTTTGCAGAGACTGACACGCTGACCTGACAATTCATATGGAAATGCAAGAGCCCCAAGACAGGTGAAAGAACTGGATCAGAACAAAGCTGAAGCCCCCACATTTCCCACCTTCAGAGCTTAGTG
The DNA here is from genome assembly GCA_004026745.1 of Myrmecophaga tridactyla. Classification (NCBI taxonomy): domain Eukaryota; kingdom Metazoa; phylum Chordata; class Mammalia; order Pilosa; family Myrmecophagidae; genus Myrmecophaga; species Myrmecophaga tridactyla. The sequence goes on along the minus strand of PVIY010059104.1, from coordinate 4,348 downwards.
CAGAGTTACAGCTCCAACGCCGCGTAGGAGAGATGTGTGGGTCGAAGGGGACACCACGGAGAGTCTAGAAATAAGCCCTCACAGTCACGCTTACATGCTCTTCAAGGAGTGTGCCAAGACAATTCAATGGGGAGAGACTCGTCATGTCCACAGCCGGTGCTGGGACAACCGAGTATCCTCACGCAGAAGGACGCGGTTTGGCCCTCACCACACACCACATCCAAACCTTAACGCAAAACCGATGAAACCATAAAAGTGTTAGGAAAAAACCTAGGTGGAAATCTTCACAACTTTGGATTAGGAGATGTTTTCTTAGATTTGACACCAAAAGCATAAGCCGCAAAAAAAAAAAATAGATAAACTGGCCATCATCAAAATTAAAACTTTTGTGCTTTAAAGGACACCATCAAGAAAAGCTAGAAGACAGCCACAGAATGGGAGAGAATGCATGCAAATCACGTATCTGAGAAGGGACCAGGGTCTAATGTACATGGAAAAACCATTGCTGTTCCATAATAAAAAGACAAATAAACTAATTTTAAAATGGCCAGACTATTATAGACATTTCTACAAGGAAGAGATTCCAATAAATAGCCAAGGAGCAGATGGAAAGATGCTCACCGTCACTAGCCTCAGGGAAAGGCAAATCAAAACACTGAGACATCACTTCACACCTACGGTTACAGAGGGCTGAGACCAAAACAAAAAACCAAAACCCGATAGCGACACGTGTGGGTGAGGATGTAGGGAAACGGCCTCATTCACTGCCGGAGGGATTGCAGAATGGCGTAGCCACTTTGGAAAACCGTCTGGCGTTTTCAGGTTAAACACAGGATGACCACACGACTTAACAACTCCACTCCCGGGTTTGCTCACACCATCATTCTTCATAAAAGCCAAGAAAGGGCAACAATCCAAACGCCCACCCGCTGAGGAATGGAGAACCAAAATGGCGCATCTGTGCGATGGAATATAATGCAGCAATAAAGCAGCACGAAGTCCTGACGCATGCTACAAAATGCATGAATCTTCAAAACATTATGCACACTGAATGAAGCCAGCCACAAAGCACCGGCGTCTTTTATATGCAGGACTCCATTTATATGCAGTGTCCAGAGTAGGCAAATACATAAAGATGAGAACTAGATTAGTGGTTGCCTAGGGCTGAGGTGGGGGACGGAGTGACAGAGAAGGGGCGGCTAAGGGGTACAAGCTGTTTTGGGGGTAATCAAAACATTCTCAGTTCACTGTGTGATGGTTGTGCCAAATCTTTGATTGTACAAACATCTATTGAATCGTACACTTTAAATGGGAAAATTGTATGGTATGTGAATTATATCTCAATAAAGCTGTTTGAAAGAAATACTTGCCACATGACCCAGGCGTTGTACTCCGACGTGTTTACCCGGGAGAAGTGAAAGCACATGCCCACCTGAAGGCTCGTCCCGGGTGATTATAGCAGCTTTAGTTCAACAGCTCCAGACTCGAGCCATGCCAGCTGTCCTTTGCCGAGTGACCGGCTGACACTCCTGCTTCCTCCATGCAATGGAGCACTGCTCACAATAGAGAGGAACGAAGCATTGATACACACACCACGCATTAGTTTATCAATATAAGTATGCCGGGTGGAGAAAGAGCTAGACCCGAGAAAACACTTTGGGGTGATTTAAATAATGATGATGGTTTCATGAGTGAGTATGTCAATCCATATAAAATTACACTCTCCATATAGACAGAACTATGCATCTCAACAAAGCTGTTAAAAAAAAAAAACTCTGCATGCATTAATAACATAAAAAAATTAAGAAAAATTGCTAAAAATTAATTAGAGGAAATAAATCTTGAGTGAAGCTCCAAGCATTCCAGCAGCACAGAGGACAAACCATCAGGCTTCCCTCCCTGCAGCCCATCCATTCACTCACCTAAGCAGGAAGCTGCAGGGCCCCGAGGCAGCAGCTCCCACCCCTGGCTCAGTCCCCTCGTGGCCTCCTGACGGAAGCGCCCGGGGGGAGAGGGAGCTTGACCCCGGCCAAGCCACACGAGTTCTGCCCGCCTTGGCTTCCTCTTCCATAAAATGGGACTAACAAAATATTCACTTCAAAGGCTGCCTGGAGGCATCTTTATGCAGGACGTGGCCCACAGTCCGGCTGGGTGGACACAGCAGCTGCCATGAAGAGGAGGCGCTGTCTCCCCAGTAGTGGACATCGGCCCCTCCAGCTGCCCAATCCACACACTCCCTGCTGTGCTCTTGGGGGCCGCATCCTGCCTTCTAGTAACCCATGTTATTATATTTATTACTTTTATACTCTTTGTATATTTATTGTATATTATTTGGTAAATTTACAATATTTACTATTATCCTGTTCCCTTGCATCCTGTGACATGGTCCACCTGGAAAGGGAGTGGAAAGGGCCTGGGAGCCCAGGAAAGGGGACTAGGATTGCACCCCACACCCGGCCCCCCACCTGCACCCTCCCACCCCCCAATCAGCTTGCATGGGTGTGACCCATTGCCCCACGGGCCACGAGGAGGGGCAGCACCAAGCACCAGGCCTGGTCAGGCTGGGGCAGGAGCTCCCTCAGGGGTCTCCAATGGGGCCCCCGTCCCCCACCACAGCAACACTGCCCAAGCAGCCGCCCCCTGCCCTTCTAGAACAGCCTATCCCACCAGGCTGGGCCCTGCCCTCGGCCCCCAGGGCCCAGCACCGGCCAGTCCGGCTGGGCTATGAATAGCATGCTGCACTTTTCCTTTCCAAATATAAAATGTTTGCTTTCAATCAGGGGCGTCGAGGGAAATGGAAATTATAGGATTGGAGAGTGTCCTTGGGTAAAGAAATACCTCGAATGCCGAAACCTCGCAGGGCCTCTGATTAGGCCTGGAATAATTCCTGCTGTAATATAAACAAGCCCTGCACAGCTAATGGGGGGTGGGGAGTAGGGCCGGAAAAATAGAGGCACATGCTGCGGCTTTGTTCTCTCCTTGGCTAGCGAGGGAGGGCCCAGGCCTGGGGGAGGGGGGGTGACAGGGGCCAGCCCGGCAGATGGGGCAGGGGCCAGGCAGGGAGGAGAGAGGGGAGACCAGGGAAGCATTACTGAGCATAAGTTTTCAAAATGATCAGTCAGTCAATCAACAAACATTTGCTGGGGACAGGAAGGTAAGATGTGTCCTTTCCCAGAAAAGGCACAGGGTCTTCTGAAGAAATGAACAAACAGACATCACCTTAAGCCTTGGCAGCGTCGGTACAAAGCAGTGGCCTGGGGAGGGGGCTTTAGACAACATCCCCCATAACCTCCCCAGGTCTGCAACCAGAAGGAGTGGCTGCGTTTGCTGAGAACAGAGGCCATATCTGGGAGAGGTTCCCCCCCTGTGCCCTACCCTTTCCGTGGGCTCTGAGCTGGGGGGACCTCAGTACAGTCTGTCAGCTGCCAATTAGTGGAGGAACACCCCAATCTCAGAGCACCGGAAGTCCCCAGAATTACCACCCTGGCACACAGGCACCAGGCTCGTTTCACCCAGTTTTAACATGTCTGCTCACGTCTGTGCAAAGCCGAGGAAGAGAGGGGACAGGCCCAGCGCGAAACGGCGGCGGGACCTTCTCCTCACGGTGGTACTGAAGATCTCCAGAAAGCTCGCGGAGCACGCGGTGCGGGGTTCGGCCGCGCCCCTGTGCTTCTCCCGCAGCCCCCTCCCCATTCTGAACCGCAGTCTCAGCTGCGAAAGGAGAGCGGCGGGAAAGCAACCAGCAAACTAGTGAGGGGACGTGGGGTAGAAGGCACGCGTGGGCGAACGCGCCCAGGACCCTAAAGGTGAGAGCCCTGGAAGCGCCCCCCGCCCCCATCCGCCGGCACCGCGGGCCCCGGGCGTCTGCAGTTGGAGATTCCGGTGGGCGGGCGCACGGCGCGCGGGGGGCAGGCAGCACCGGCCGGAGTCCTGGGAGAGACTCGAGGGCAGCTGTGGGCAGGCAAAGTTGAGGCCCCAGTACGGCGGGGAAGGCTCGTCCCCTCCACAGCAGGGAGGGAGCTGGGGCGAGCACCCTCCTGCCCCCCACCCCCACCCCCCAGTTGCCTAGCCCCCCTCCCCACGGGAGGCAGCCCCAGGCAGGATGGAGAAGGCTGTGAAGAGGAAGCGGACAAACCCCGGACACCAGCCCCGCTTTTCCCGACGGGAGACCACACCCAGCCTGGGGCCGCCGGCGTGGGTCTGGGGGCTGCCTCCGGACCCCTGCTGGGCGGCGGAGTGACAGGGACTGACCTTCCCGTCCCGGGCCGGCAGCTTAGGCGAGAAAAACCCTGTGCGGTGGGGAGCGCGCGCGAGCCCCCGGGGCCGCCCCCAGGCTTGCGCGCAGAGG